>SNQJ01S0004511.1:157629-202807 GCA_010110895.2 Picea sitchensis
TCACAGTGTTCTCCAAGACTGATAAAGAGCACTGCTGCCACTTAAAAGAGTCTTCTTGAAATGTCGGAGGTAGGGCCTATCATTAAACCCCAAGAAATCATTGTTTTCTATGCAGGAGGGAAAGCTATTAGGTCACATAGTGTCAACAGAGGGAGTAAGGATTGACCCAAGCAGGGTGGAAGCAATTCATGCCCTGTCACTTCCTCGGTCTAAGAAGGAAGTTCAGGCATGTTGGGGGAAGATTAACTTTCTGAGGAGTTTCGTCTCGAACTTTGCTGAGTTGGTGAAACACATCACAGCCATGCTCAGAAAGGGCCATGAAATAAGATGGACTGCTAAACCCAGGGAATATTTTGCGCAAATAAAAAAATCACTAACTGAGGCACCTGTGCTAATCAGTCCCGATTATGCTAAAGATTTCTTGATTTTCTCCTTTGCTTCTGATGACTCAGTAGCAATAGTCTTGTTGCAGAAAAATGATCAAGGACGAGAGAAACCTATTGCTTTCTACAGCAGGGCGTTGAGAGATGCTGAACTCAGGTATGAGATTATGGAGAAGCAGGCCTATGCATTAGTGAAAGCTCTCAAATCTTTTAGAATCTATGTCTTGCACTCAAAGGTCACTGCATATGTCCCTTCACCCTCTGTGAAGGACATTCTTATACAACCTGACATAGATGGAAGAAGGGTAAATGGATCACCAAGATCCTGGAATTTGACCTAGAAATTAAGCCCACCAAGTTGATAAAGGGGCAAGGTTTGGCCAGATTGCTAGCTGAATCCAATTTCAAGACTCTGGGGATTAACTTCGTCAATGAGCAAGCTGAGTCATCCAGCAGGGATTCTCAGATCATTATACCCCTAGCATCATGTCCCTGGTACAGGGATATCTTGTATTTTTTGTAAGAATTAAAGCCCCCTGACGGGTTAGGAAAGAGTAGGACCAGAGCTTTGAAGCTCAAATCGGTCAGGTATTCTCTCATTGACCGATCCCTGTATTGGAGAGACCCCCTGGGGATACTATTAAGATGTTTGGACCCACTGCAGGCCCAAAAGGTGATATTCAATTTTCATAGTAGTTTCTGCGGAGGTCACCATTTTTGGAAGACCACAGCTCACAAGATCCTCCGGGCTGGGTATTACTGGCCTACTTTGTTTACTGATGTCTGCAGGGAAGTCAGGGATTGCATTAAATGCCAAAAGTTCTTAGGTAAACAACAACTCAAATCTCTGCCATTAAAGCCTGTAGTAGTTTCAACACCCTTTCAGCAGTGGGGATTGGATTTCATCGGAGAGATTCATCCTCCCTCAAGTGGCCAACACAGATGGATCCTCACTGCGACTGATTATTTCACCAAATGGATAGAGGTTGTCCCCACCAGGAGCACTTCTCACAAAGTAATCATCAGCCTCTTGGAAGACATCATAGCCAGATTTGGCTGGCCAAGCAGGATTGTCACCGACAATGCCGCCCCCTTCAGGTCTGAGCCTTTGGTCAAATTTTGTGAACAATTTGGGATTTCACTGGTCCACTCCACTCCATACTACCCTCAAGGAAATGGACTGGCAGAGTCCTCCAATAAAAGCCTGATCAAGCTTATCAAAAAGCTGCTGGAGGACAATCAGAGGGCCTGGGACTCAAAGCTCAAATTTGCCCTCTGGGATGATCGGGTGACAACCAAAAAGTCCCTGGGTCTCTCTCCTTTCCATCTTGTTTATGAAATCGAGGCCATTTTCCCCACTCAGCTTGCCTTACCTGTGGAAAATTTCCTCCAAGACCTTGAAGGAGAACCTAACCATGTACTCAGAAGGATTCATCAGATGGTGGAAGTGCAGCAGATCAGAGAACAGGTCATGGACAGAGCCTACAATTGTTAGCAGAAGATCAAGCAGGCTTTTGATAGGAAGAACAAGAAGAAGGAATTTGAGCAGGGTGATCTAGTTCTCAAATGGGATGCACCCAGGCAGGAAAAGGGCAAACACAGTAAATTTGATGCCCTCTAGATTGGGCCTTTCAATATCCTTGAAGTATTTTCAAACAACACTTACAGGTTGTAGGATCTGGAAGGCAATGAAGTTTTTGGCAGCCCAGTAAATGGGCATTTCTTGAAAAAGTGCTTTTTGTGAGCCACAATTGGCTCTTTTTGTTTCGTTTTGTACATATTGTTTCTGTTTTTGTTTTTCGGACTAATAAATGACTCCATAGCCCAACCGCAAAGGCATTGAATCTACAAAATAGTTCTTAGAGCATCACAGGGACGACTCTATCCCCCATGGAGCCAGATGTTAGAGATATTTCTTGTAAGGGGGATGGAATGCAAAGGAATGGGTTGAAACCCACTTGTCCTAAGTTCGGGTGCTAATGCGCCCATGATTAAATGAAAAGCGAGTCTGGACGGATAGAATTACGGCGCCCAGATCAACGACACAGGTGTGNGGGGGGTCCGAAATCTGGGGCGCACCTCTCCAACGGCCCAGATCAGCGCGCCTGGATCAACGACGATGAAGACCATTCCGGACCCCCCTGCCTTTCTAACTTTAAGCGGAGGGGGGGGGGTCCGAAATCGCAGATGCAGCTTTCCGACGACCCAGATCAGCACGCCCGGATCAATGGCGCTGGGTCAGTCTCTCCCTTCTCAGTTTCCCTGTGTTTAGCCATTGTGGGCCCTCCTCCCGCCATGTCATCCTCCAGAACCGTTTCCCCCCCTCCCTGCTGTCGTGTGTCATATGTCCTCCTCCACCCTTTCATCCAGGTGGCCCCTTCCCTATCTCATCGTCCGCTCACCACTCGCCACGTGTCCCATCTCCTCCCCATCATCCTCCCGCTAAAATGTGTCCATCGCAACTACTCTCCTGACTCCTCCGCTTATCGCCTTTTGCCATGTGTTTCCCCTATAACCCCTCTCGCTCCCTCGATACTTCTTACTCCACTCCCCACTTTTTCAGCCCCATCACTCCATTCCCGTACCCCATCTTCTGTGCTGGCCTCCACGCATGTCCTTTGAACCATTCAGTTATTCCAGATGGCAACGCGAGAAGTCTTCCATATCCCAAAATGCTGAGTTGGCCAGGTCGTCTTCAATCCCAAGAAGAAGTTATTGAAGCGGTTGGTGGTGGTTAGACATCATCTCCGCCATAATGGGAAGGTCCGGCAATGAATTAAAGGCACGTCGATTCGCCGATGAAACTGTCAGAAGATCGATCGCGTCTGCCATGAGTTGCACAGCCATTCAAAGATTTCGGCTGCAGAGTGTCAGAAGCGATGCAGACGCAAAGCTTTCAATGCTACATCTCGATTATGTTGCTGTTGATTAGTTTTGAGTATATGAAGGCGTTTTCGCCATTTTTGTATCTATCGATGGTAGAGCTAAGCTCCCAACTGTAAAGTTTCAGTAAACATTCTAGCTTTCTAGGTTATGTATCAATGTTTGAGATTTCTGGGTTTATAACAAATAGTTTTCCTTTTCCATATATGTCTCATCTCTTGCTGGAGAGTTCATGATCGAATTATTCGTATGAATTAACACAATTTTGTTATGATAAATGATTTATTGTTGCATTGTTGTTTTCTCTGGTTTCCTGCATTTGGAAGTAAGAAGATATTGTTTTCAGATGCCTGCTCTCACAGTCTGTTAGAAGCTTGATGCCTATAGCAGACCCTTTCACCCTTCTCATGAAGTCTTCCACCTACTCACCCTTTATTGCAACTCATTGTTTGAAGTTTATCAAGACCTCACTCGTTCATGCATGCCTGGCCTAGTTTCTGAGTTGAGACCACTGTTCCGAGTTTGCTTCCATTTGATCACCTCTTTCAAACAAATCATGACATTAAACTGATGGGCATCGGGATGTGCTCCTGCAAGCAATCCAGGAGTGACTTCCGTCGCCAACAGGCCCTATAAGGGACTGAGATGCCATGATCTCTACTTTGTCTTGCGCTCTACCTTTGATAGCCTATCAAATCCCAAAATTAGGTCAAACATGACCAGGAATCCTCAAAACTTGGTCAAGGGCCAACAATGGTTCATGGGGTTGGGAGAATCCAGTATTAGGTCTTGGGAAGCCATGAAAGATATATTTCTTAAGAAGTACCAAGACTAATGGAATACCAAAGAGTCTTGTAATGATATTTTCAAAATACAACAATTAGAAGACGAGAATCTCGAGGATTATATGGAACAATTTTCTTATATCTCCCAGAAATCAAAATACCATGACCTTCTAGATGATGCATTTAGGGCTCTTTTCCTTAAGGGAATTTCAGAGGAATACCTAGAGATCCTTAACCTAATGGCATCAGGTGACATCTCTTATAAACCACTTGCCGAAATCTGTGAAATGTGTAAGAATTAGTCGAGGAGTAGAGCTAAAACAATAAAGAATGTTCGAGACCCTTATAATAGAAACTTAAAACCAAATAGTTTAGGTGGTATCACAAGAACATAGATAGGGAACCTTTTATAACACTTGAAAACATATATCTTAAGCACAATAGGTTCTCAGTTGGACACCCTCAAGATTAAAAAGAAACAGGAGGAGGAAAATGAAACAATGAGCATAAATTGCCCAAGATGGAGGAGGAAACATTCCTCAAGGGAATGCCCATTAGATAACATTTTAGTTTTTGGCTTCTGCACGAAGGACCACTCAACTAAAAAATGTCCATCGTTGCCCAGTTTTTTAGCCATCTATAGGAGTGGGGATCCTGGGAAATCCTCTTATGTACCTAGGAGGCCATGTCAGTCTAGGAACCAACCTACATACCTAGATCCAAAATCTCAAGTTCCACCTTATTATCAACAACAACAACAGTGGAACTCACCAAGTTGAAAAAACTAGTCTACATAGTACCAACATCCTTGGCTTCAAGGATGGAGAGGAGGACATAACCAAGGGAACCCTCAAGCTCCACTTGTCCCTGTTGCCAACCATCTGTATCCTCCATTTCCATTGAACATCCCACAACTTCTACTAGGTTTTGTTCCACCGCCTTTACCTCCTATTCCACAAAAACAACTGCAACAATATCAGAATGCAAGCTCCTCAAGACCAACATTATTACAGGCAAAACCAATGCCCGATCCCAATAATAAGCCCACTCAACCTCTTCACAATGTTGAGGTGCAAGCCTTCCCAACATATGTTATTACTCCTATTTCATTACAGGAGATTCAACTAAGATCGAGAAAAGTTCTAGACAGGTAGAGGCCTTCAGTAGTCATCCAAGAAGAAGAAGAAGAGGAAGCCACCAAACAACCCACGAATGACACTAGGTGGGAAGATGTTATTATTCCTAAGGACCAAGAACCCGAGCTTCCCCAAAATGAACCTCCACAAATTACAGGGCCCCTCCTTATCCATAAAGATTAGTAATCGAGAAGCCTACCACCCGATCAGAATTTGACATCTTGAATGAATTGAAGAATATTTGTGTCAAGATTCCCTTACTACAAGACATTAACGATATTCCAATCTACAATAAGGTAGTCAAAAAATTATGTATTAAGAAGCCAGGTAGGAAGCAGAAGGACCGTCCTACAGTACATTTTATAGGAGAAATTTCTAAATACATATCAGAGCAACCAAAGCTAGCAAAGTATGGGAACCTAAGAAACCCCATAGTGACCATATCCATTAATGAGGTCTCCATTTGAAACACTCTCATAGACCTAGGGGAAACCATCAATGTTATGACCACCACTACCTTGGAGAAATTACAGTTAAAACCTCTTCTTAGAACTACCCCAACCATTTTGGAATTAGGAGATAAGACCAGGGTTATACCTGAAGGAATTTTGGATGATATCATAGTTACATTAGCTTCATGGGAGTACCCAGTAGAATTTCTGGTCATCCAATCAAAGGATCCTACCAAAGGCAATACTATTATTTTGGGAATACCTTGGTTAGCCACAACCAATGCATTTATTGGCTGTAGAGAGGGATAAATGACCATATTAAATGGACTTTCTATCCAAAAGTTCACCATATACCCTCCAGCTCAACCTATCATGGAGAATCTATGGTGGCTTGAATGTCCATATGAGAATGAGGACTGGGAAGAACCTGTATTGCCAAGTGACCATGCCTGGGCACTTCAGGAGCACATTGTTAAATTTGGCAGCATTGACAATCATTCTCCAGTGAGAGGCCATATGGGCCACCCTGAGGCTAGCCAGAGAGATTTGGAGAATCAACCAGTCTTGTGAGGTATTGACAAAAGCCAGGGGGAACATACAACCTATGTGAGTCAAACCAAAAGTCAGGATGAACGAGATGCTATGTGAGTCTAATGCAAAAGTCAGGTGGAATGTACAACCTCTGTGAGCATAGACAGTCTAGTGCAAAAGTCAGGGGGAATGTACAACCTCTGTGAGCATAGACAGACTAGTGCAAACGTCAGGGGGAACATACAACCTCTGTGAGCGTAGTCAAACCTTGTGAGCCATGAGCAAAAGTCAAGGTATCTAGGAAACGTTAGGTTGAATGTAAAATTCCTATGAGCTAGAAACAAATGGTATTCCTAATATTGCAAATGATGTAATTGTATTGATCTAGTGTGTTGGCACGTGTAAACATTATCCACCATGAAGAGAATTTCGAATTGCCTTGTCAAGAGTTGTAACTAAAGTCTTAAGTCTAGAACTAAAGTGTAATGTTGAGTTGCAACTAAAGTCTTGAGTCTAGTTCTATCTTAGAACTAAAGCGTAATGTTGAGTTGCAACTAAAGTCTTAAGTCTAGTTCTAAGTTTGAACTAAAGCATGTCAGTCTCAAGTCTAGTTCTAAGTTCGAACTAAAGTGTAATGCTAAGTTGTAACCAATCTCAAGTCTAGTTCTAAAGTTCGATCTAAAGTGTAATGCTGAGTTGTAACCAATCTCAAGTCTAGTTCTAAGTTCAAACTAAAGTATGAAGCTGATTTATGACTAATGCATGCAATCAGGTTACTATTTCGAGCTTCTCCTCTTCCCCTCTTCAGCCTATATAAGAAGAGGTCAAACCCTCTCCTCAACACAGTTCTGCAACACAGTTTTGAAACACATTTTTTATATGCAAGTTGAGGGTGAAGCAATAGCGGAGCACATCAATGATAAAGAGGCAACATATCAAAGGTGTATTTCAGCAAGGTCTTGTAAGTCTTTGTCAGGTCAGAGTCATCTTGGCAAGCTCTTTGAGATCAAAACATTCATGGTGGATATTTGTAAGAGATCTTAGATTATTAATGCAATAAAGGAATATTGTTTGCTAGGGTTTTTCTTCATGTACAGGGTTTCCCCAGGGTATATGTGTTGTTGATATTCATGTTTACTTATCTACATATTTATTTCTATTCGATTATGATTTGGAATTGTTGAAGTATATTAAGCTGGAATCAAAGTATTGAAGAAAATAAAAGAATTAATCCACATAAGAAATCAAGCTCATAATTTAACACACACAATGAAAAATGTGCTAAACCAGTTTATTTCTGCTATCACATGTGTTGATTTTCCACAATCGTTTCCCCAATTTGAGTATATTTTTGGGGAATAATTTCAAGAAAAATTAGACCCATCCATTTTGTCTTCAACATCTTTTATCTTCGAGATATATGAGTCTTCCACATCTTATACCATGCCCTACGAGATTAGTCTAGAAAACGTTTTACATATAAACTTTGTGCTAGATGCAGACCAACAAAAAAAACTAGTGAGTATCGTTAAAGAACAATCAGGAGAATTTGCCTGGGAATACACTAACATGAAGGTTGTACAACCTGAAACATGCATCCATCACATATATACCCAGGGGGAAGTAACACTTTTTAGGCAACCCTAGAGAAGGATGAACCCAACACTCAAATATATAGTAAAGGAGGAGATCCAAGAGGTATTACATGTCGGATTTATTTATCCCACAGTAAGTGGGTGTCCCCACTTGTAGTGGTTCCAAAGAAAGTGACCGAGAAATGGAGAATTTATGTTGATTTCTGGGAGCTCAATAAAGCCACTCTGAAGGATTACTTTCCTCTTCCTTTCATCGACCAAGTTTTGGATACCCTATCTGGAAAAAAGTATTTCTCCTTTTTAGATGGATATAGTGGGTACAATCAAATTCTCATAGCACCCGAGGATCATGACAAAACTACCTTTACTTGTCCTTGGGGAAACTATGCCTATAGGGTCTTGCCATTTGGATTGTGTAATGCTCCTACTACATTTCAACAAGCAGTATTAGGGATATTTGCTGATATTATTCATGATTGTTTGGAGGTGTACATGGATGAATTCACAGTATATGGAAATACTTACCAGGAAGACTTAGATAACTTACAAAAAGTCCTTATCAGATGCCAAGAAATGAACCTGTCTCTAAGTCATGAAAAATGTAAAATGTTGTTAACTGAAGGAGTGGTTCTAGGACATCATGTTTCATCTGAAGGGATCAAATTCGATCCTGTAAAGATTGAGGTCATCGTTAGACTTCCACCCCTCAAAGCTCAGAAAGAGGTGAGAAGCTTTCTTGGACATGTTGGATACTATGAGTGGTTTATTGAAAATTTTACAAAGATTGTTGCACCCATGATTGGATTGTTAATAAAGGATGTTGATTTTCTTTGGACCAAGCAGTGTCAAACTTCTTTTGAAACCCTGAAAGCTAAGATGTCTATGTCACCAGTTCTTAGGGGGGCCAATTGGTCTCTCCCATTTTACATATCCACTGATGCCTCTGACACCGCAATAGGAGGGGTATGAGGGCAAAAAGAGGACCGAAGGTCCTATGCCATTTATTTTGTGAGCAATAACTTGTCCCCTACCGCGCTAAAATACACAGTTACTGAGAAGGAATTATTGGCAGTAGTTCATGCTATCAATAAGTTTCATCATTACATTACAGGTTACGAATTATTTGTACATACATATCATTCCACCATTAGATTTCTCATGAATAAACCTGTTAATAATGGCCGAGTGAATAGGTGGCTCCTGCTATTACAATAGTTTAACATCATCATTCTTGATCAACCTGGAAAGGAGAATTTGGTAGCTGATTTTCTTTCACAAATAAAAAATGAGGATGATGATATTCCTGTAGATGATAGTTTCCTAGACGAGCACCTTTTTTCCCTTTCTGTAAATACCCCATGGTTTACAGATATGGAAAATTATTTGGCTACTAGGAAGTTACCATCTCAGTTGTCACCTCATGAAAAGAGTAAAATTATCATGTAGAGTGCCAATTACTCTTGGGTTGGCCATGAACTTTTTCTTATAGGTCCTGATTTGATTATTCGTAGATGTGTCCGAGAGGATGAGGTACCAGAAATACTACAAAGTTGTCATGATGGACCATGTGGTGGCCATTTTTCTGACAAATGTACACCATATAAGGTGTGGCATTCAAGTTACTATTGGCCTAGCATTTTCAAAGATGATGCCAAGTATGTGAGGAGTTGTGATAGTTTCCAAAGGATAAGAAGACGTACGCCAGCTGACGAAATGCCCTTGCGTGCCCAAGTTATGATAGAAACTTTCGAAAAATGGGCCCTTGACTTTGTAGGACCAATGTCACCCATGTCTCGTAAGAAAAACTATATTTTGGTTTGTACAGATTATGTCACCAAGTGGGTAGAGGCAAAGGCCCTATTCAGGGCTACAGAAAAATCTGTTTTCAAATTCATCTATGAAGACATATTTACCCACTTCGATGTCTCTCATGAAATTGTTATAGACCAAGGCACTCAATTCACTTCCAAAATGATGAGAGAGCTAACAGAGAAATATGGGATTAAACACTACAAATATTCTCCATAAAACCCGCAGGCTAATTGTCAAGTAGAGTCTACAAACAAAGTTCTGGAAGATATATTAACCAAGACCATTCAATTACATCATCGATATTGGGCTGATAGGCTTCCAGAGGATTTGTGGGAATATCAGACCACCTGGAGAAACACCACCGAACATACCCCTTATGAGCTAGTGTAGGGGAAATAGGTACTTCTGCCAATAGAATTCCAAGTAAGGGCCTTCCGTATTATGGCAGAATTGGGATTAAACTTAAATGAGGCTCAGAAACAATGAGCCCTACAATTGAATGAGTTGTATGAGATCATGCATGATGCTATCCAATGAACAATGTTAGTCCAAAACCAGAGGAGCAAGTGGCATGAAACGTTTATTAAGAAGAAACACTTCCAAACTAGTGATTGGGATTTGTTGTTTGATTCCCAATTTAAAACCTTCAAAGGCAAACTCACCACCTCGTGGTTGGGTCCTTACAAGGTAGTCACTGCATATGAAAATGGAGCTGTGAAAATCAAAACAATTGACGATGGACAAGTCTCCTTTGTAGTAAATGGACACTGACTCAAATTTTATCACAAGCCCATTTCCAAAGAAGATTTTCTATAGGTCATGTCAACTGACAAGGCATTGGCCTTAGTAGATGGGAAAGTCCCCCATTGTTCTTGAATTTTTTCTGAATTTTCTACTGTACATATGTAAATAATTTTGAATTTTGTTGATAAGCAATCCTAGAGATTTCTGTAGGTATTTATCTCACCAGGAGTAGACAGTTTCAAGGAAATATAAAAGAAGGATTCTTCTTCAAAACATTGCTATACTTGAACCTTCTTGTCTACTAAGAATCAAATGAATAATGACTTGCTGTAGTTAGCCATATTTTTGCAACGAGTTTCATCTTCTCTTTTTCTAAAGGCATTTTAAAAAGTAGTTTCTCTTGAAAATCTTCACCACTATATAAGGAAGTGATACCGTAATTGTCAAGATTAGAGATCTCTCATACAGTTTTCCCAAGAATCCTAAGTAAGTGAGTAAAGTATCTTTATTAAAGAGTAGCACATAGGTATGATTAGCGGTTAACCATGGAAACATCTAGAAAAGGAAGAAAGTGATTTGAGCTTAAAGATACCTTTATGTTCTTTCCCAATGGTACCATCCACTACACACTAAAAATACTTGATTATATCATATATTTATATAGGCTACGTTCGCTTAAGTACCCCTTACATCAAGGCAATCACTAAGGAATATATAACAAAAAGTCATCCTCTAACATAAATACCATCCCAATTGAAAACAAAAAGAAGAAAACGTTGTTTTCAGAGTTGTACCCCCATATTCTTGCACAAAGAAATATTATACTAAAATCTTGAAATATGGTGGGCCACTCTCTGAGGGTGTAAGAGGTTAACCCTTTAGGATACTAAATAGGTTTGTTGGTAGTGGGTACTGGCCTGTGGTATGACTAGGTAAACCCGCTGGAGTACTGAACATGCTTACCGACAATGGGGCATTCTACCTGCTGTAACCTAGGTTTGCATCCCCTACCTCTCCTCTCTTTTTCCCTCATGCCTTCATCATTTTTTCCTCTTCTAGTTGGTTAAGTCATTTTCCCATTACTGAGTGACTTGGTTCTTATTCTTTTCTTTCTGGTTTGAGTCTTTGCGTGTTTCTGTTCTGTTTATCTTGAAAGGATGAAATATATGTTATATTTGGTTCGAATTACTTGTCATCATATTTTCCATTGATCCAACTCACCACAGGTCGACCAAGCCTTTTATATACACAGGAAATGCCCGTGGAAAAATGAAACCATTCATAATGGTCATTTTCGAGCCAGGATTGTCGAAATGATCACGAAAATTTTCAACGGTAAATATTCACCAAGAAAATCATATCAATGACTGTCACCCATTTGGGGGTGAAGAATCACACGGAGTTTAACACCAAGAGTCATCGAAAGACCCAAATTCTCAAAGTAAATCTAGACCATCCATAATAGGGGACACATGGCAACAGATCATTCACTTTAGAGATTTTCCTCCGAGAGATTTTTCATGTTTCACATTTGAAACACCCGAAGCCCAAAAGTCTGAAGTGAATCTAGACCATTGATCCCAAGTCAATGAGAACCGTCGATCCTTGCAGCAGGTAAATATCACTCGAATCACAGATCCTCATTAGATCGATGATCATGCTTCCTTGCGGGGACATAAAATGCTAGAGTGTTAATTTTCCTAAGCGGTCCCGTAATTGGAACCATGGTATTTTTGGAAGGGTACATGGCAACTTGTGGTGGATTGCAGGACCAAAGGTGGTCTGGACCCAAACCACCCTCAACATCTCCCACAATCATGTTCTTGAATGACATCAGATCACTGCATCACCTCCATGTCACTTCCACTCATCCCACTCACTACTCTTTCTCCTCTCACCGCTCTAAACTTGTCCTCTGTTAACCACCACGCTGATCTCCAGTGGCGGTGGCCCACCTCTCCAGATCAACGGTCCTTGTCGTAGCTCAGACCCCCTAACCATTCTACCTTTAATAGTGGGTGGGGGATCCGAGCAAGTGGTTTTCCCATCACAGGCCCTACCTAACATGGTGTCTCCTCAAGAACTCCTACTCCCCCCTCTCTAATCCTCTTACCGACTAACCCTCCCTCTGAGTTCCTCCCAGGTTGTTTTTCAATACCATCCCCTCTCCCCTTTCGCCACCTGTTCTCCACTCAATTCCCAACCTATCTACTCCTCCTCTCCCTACATGCCACCTATATCCTTCACTACACATCGCCAACTCCATACTCTCGATACCTCCACCATATTCACACCTCCTCTCACTTTGACATCTATCTTCATAGGTCATCTACCCTCGCGTCCATTCATCCCGTCTCCCGATTGGATGCTCACCTCCATGTCTCCCCTCGTACTCGATGGGCCAACAACCATTCCAGCGGAGCTATTTCATAGGTACATATGGCATCTGATGAGGTCAATACAAAGTGTGCTTAGCTTCCAAAAGCTTAGGCATAGACAAAGAGTTAAGTCTCAGTCACAGTCTTACATAGATTAGTCTTAGAAACACTTCAACAAACTCTACTTATGCAGTTGGTTATCTCCAGTGGCCTCCAACAACTCACAGACATGCCGTTGTTCAACACATAGCTCTTCTCTATCACTCTGAGGCCTATTTTTGGCCACACAATTCCTCTAGCACATGCATCAGTTCTGTCGCAGAGACAATAGTACTTTTATTTGATTAAATCCAACATTTTCCTAGAATAGATGCGAGAGTGGTCTTATGTGTGTGATAAGAAACACTCTTGCTGATTAAGTTCAGTGTCTTAGTAAAGTTAATTATTTGACTTACAAACAATTCCCTAAATTTAGGACTCAGTCCCCTAAGGATGGGAGCCTCTACAACTCTTTTAAATAATTAGTTTTTGGATATTGTAAGGGTTGGATTTTTTGAGGAAAGAATAACAATACAACAAATTGGTTGGACCCATTTTATGCATGGATTAAATATCTCTACTTGGTTAACATACTCTTGACGACAATGTTTTGTTCAACTCTTCATGTGTTTTCATTCTTATCTTGAATACAGTTTTTGATTTCTGCAATGTACATTTCATTTCCTTTTAGCTATTGTATGACTTATTTTTACTGATATGCAACTTGACAAACAACTAATGCTTTGGTGAATATTTGTTTTCTACATCCTATGTGAGTTGTTGTGTTTTGATACATGTTTTATGTCTTGATATGATATTTTAAGTATTGAACTTCTTGCAGCATATTATTCATTGAGTAGTTTGTTATTTCCCTCTATTTTATATTATTTCACTGGGTTTTCATTAGTGTGCCATCAGCCAAGGAGGGCCCTCATCCATATTGTTTTTCCAACCCAACCTTGCCTTTGTCTTGATGGAATAACCCTGTTACTAACCAACAAAAGAGTTAAAAGAAGAAATCATTCTAAATTGATAGGTGGCCTAACTTGTCCCTTTAATAGTCAGGTGCAGACCTTAGGACCAACATCTTATGGCGTTGTTGCCGGGGATCAGAGTAACGAAATATATTTCCGTGGGAGAATGAAAATTTATTACCTTTTACCTTTGATGGTGAACAAAGATCAGACACCAACAAAGTGCCATCTTTCACCTGGCGACTTCACTGAGTAAAATCTAAAGAAGAAATACTGGTGCCCAGAAAGGGATTCAATAGATCCAAAACTGAAAATAGAAAAGCCAAGAAGGCTGATTCTAACCCTGAGAATAACACAGTAGGCTCTGAACTATAAAGACAACTAAGGAAATCCATTGTAGCTTAGAGATACACTTCCACCCTCAAGGGAAAAGCCGCACACCAAGATAATACTTCAAACCATCATCACAAGCAGCTTCAATTTGCTAGCCCTGAGAATTATAATTCCAAAGGAGCTCACACATATCCTATTCCTAATTACACTTCAACATCCAGTCCTGCATCCAGTCCTGTGTCTCCCGTAGATTTGCAGATTCCTATTGTTCAAGTCATGGTCGTTAATAGGATGGATGTCATAATTGCTGCTAGATATGCACCATTAGTGCTACCTGTATTTTTGCATGCACTCCCAACTACAAATTACATGAAATATCTACCAAGATATAATGGGGAGGTTGAAATAACTGCTGAAGAACACCTGGTAGCCTTTTACAATTTTGCAGATAACTTTAACATTGATTATTTAGATTTGTGGATGATGTTGTTTGTACAGAGTCTGGATGGGGAGGTTAGAAAATGGTTCAGAAGTCTTCCTCCAGCCTCCATTGCAGATATTGAGACATTAGATGAAGCTTTTATAAAGCAATTGGGAGATATGAGATATTATCTCTATTACATCACCAAATTTGGGGCTCTAAAGAGAAAAAATGGTGAATCTATTTCAGACTTCACCAAGAGATTCAATAAAATGTATGGTAGAATCCCATATGAAATCAAACCAACTGAAGCCTCTGCCAATATCACTTATGCTAATGCATTTGATGCAGAATTCTCCCTCCTCCCAAGAGAGAGAAGATCAACCATGTTGTTATCCATGCAAGAAGAAGCCATTGGAGTTGAATCTAATATTTTGGCATCAGACATATTAAAGACTAGATCTAATAAAGAGAAGAAAAAATAGAGAGAGCATGCCCCTACCTCCTCTAACCCAGCTGAATATGATCCCAAACTTGAAGAGATGACTAAGAATTTGAAGGATCTAACTTCTCATATAGCTAAGCTAAAATGGGAATCCAAACATCCAAACAGAACCTTTCAAGGGGCTGGTAATAGAAATCAGAACCAATTCAAAAGGCCTAATGATGCTCCTTAAGTAATGCAGAGAGAAAGGAGAAATGTTGATGATCAAAGGGTAGTTCCCCCTTTCCAAACAAATAATATTGAGGATATATATGCAAATAATGATGCTATGGATGATATTGTTGTGATTTTCAATGAGACAAATTATTATACCAGTCACTTAACAAAGCAAGAATATGAGGTAGCACAATTTTCAAATCAATTTGATGATCAGATAGGGGAAGAGGGAGTTATTCAAGGTCAACCCAAGAAGAAATACAACTTGAGGATGAGAAATGGATCTTCCAAGGCCACCACCTCTGATAAAGGAAAACAAGCAGAAGCCCCTCCCAAGCCAAATCCAAATAAAGGTATGCCATCTAAAACTTAGTCATATCCACTATCAAATCTTCTTTCCCCTGAAACAAAGGAATCTGATAAGCCACCAACCTCTTTCATCTTGGAACATGAGCTAAGAAAAATCAACATTCCTGTCCCTTTGACGAAATTGTTAAAAAATGAACCTTTCAAGAAATCCATCATGAAAGTTATGCAACCTACTCCTTGTAGTGTATCTTCTGATGTCATTAGTCTACAAGATGAAAACCCATCCATTAATGTGGGTCCACACATTGAGGATGGCTCTGATGCTTCTCCTCCTTTCTATGTATCTTTGAATGACCATGATAAGATCCTGCACAACTATCTTATGGACCCAGGAGCCTCTCAAAATGTCATGCCCAAAGTTGTTATGGAAGAACTAGGTCTGTAGGTTACCAAGCCTTACAAAGACCTGCAGTCCTTTGATTCCAAGAAAGTAAAATGCCTGGGATTAATAAAGGATATGGTGGTTTCTCTAGCACAATTACCAATGAAAAGTGTAGTGATGGACATTGTGGTGGCTGACATCCCCCCAAAGTTTGGCATGCTATTATCCAGAACTTGGGCTAAGAAGGTTGGAGGATCATTGCAAATGGACCTCACATATGCCACCATTCCTGTGTTTGGTAGTGAGCACATAAGGCTATACATAGAGGTAAGGTTAGCCTACATATTCAATGATCATAAGAACCCAAGCAATCACCCCATTTATGCTATTGAGGATGGGATTGGTTCGTTTGTTTTTCATTTAGATGATGATGAACCTGAAATATCATTCATCCAACACAGAGATCAACCAATGAATGTTCAACAAAACAAGGTGTGGAAGATGTATTTCGATGGCTCTTCATCAAGAGACAGATCTGGTGCAGGTATTGTCCTCATTTCCCCTTTAGAAGAAGTTATAACCCTCTCTTATAAGCTAGAGTTTGAGACTACTAACAATATAGCTGAATATGAAGCTCTGGTATTGGGGTTGATGGCTGCCAAAGACATGGTCATTGATCGTTTAGCAATTTTTGGTGATTCCGAGTTGGTCATCAATCAAGTGAGGAATATCTATCAAGATAAGCAATAGAGGCTGAAGGAGTACATGAACAAGGTATGGGACCTGATCGATAATTTCTTTCTAGAATTTAACCTCTCTTTCATTCCTAGAGAACAAAATTAGAAAGATGATTCTCTGGCCTCCCATTGGCTCAAATATTAAATATCAGGTGGAAATCAGACATAGACCAACCATACCAGACAACATAAAGCACTGGCAAGTCTTTAGTGATGATTTAGAGTTGCAGAGATTTGTTCACACCATTGATGAATTCTCCAATATCTCAATTGATCAAGGAAGTCAAGAAGATGAAAATGAGAAATTAGAAGATCAACAATTGTCTCATTTGCTGAAGACAATGGTTGGTCAGGATATTGTGGAGCTCAAAACCAATCACATTCCAAGAGGACTAGTACCAATTGTTCGAAAGCAATGATGTTTACAAAGAATATTCCATGAAGAATCAAGAAGAGGAGGTGACAGAGTGCAATATTGGGACCACTGAGAATCCCAAGATCATGAAGTTGTCCAAAGCATTGGAAGTAGAACAAAAAGACAGGTATGTCAGTCTCATTAAAAATTTTGTTGATAATTTTGCATGGTCCTATGAATATTTGAAGACATTTGATACTAACATCATCTAGCACAAGATCACTCTAAAAACTGGCTCCAAGCCATTCAGACAGAAGATTAGACAATTTAATCCCATGTTGATGTCCATAATTGAGAAAGAGATAAAAAGAATGTTGGATGAAAATATTATTGTACCATTGAGGTATTCAAACTGGGTGGCCAACTTAGTACCTGTAGGGAAGAAGAGTGGGGAGATATGCTTATGTGTTGATTTCAGAAATCTAAACAAGTGTTGTTTGAAGGAAAATTACCCCCTCCCCAAGATGGATCATATTTTACAGAGGGTGGTAGGTGCACATAAAATTTCCTTGTTGGATGGATACTCTAGTTATAACCAGATAATAGTTTTTGAGGAAGATAAAGAAAACACAACATTCACCACCCCATGGGGAATATTCATGTATGACAAGATGCCATTTGGGATCATGAACGTAGGGGCGACTTTTCAGATGGCCATGGACATAGATTTTGTGGGGGAGAAAGACAAATTTATTTTCATATACCTAGATGACATTACCATTTTTTCCAAGTTTGATGAGGAATATTTGCAACATTTGGAGCAGGTTTTCAAGAAATGCAGGAGGTATGGGATATCTCTCAATCCTAGGAAGTCTCACTTTTCCATGCCAGAAGGGAAGCTCCTGGGCCACATCATATCAGCCAAAGGCATAAAAATTGATCCAAATACGGTTTGTGCCATTCAACAAATTGAGATTCCTAGAAATAAAAATGTTGTCCAGTCTTTTATTGGTAAGATAAAATTTCTCAGATGCTTTGTGACGAATTTTGCTGAAATTCTGAAGCCTATTACTAACATGTTGAAGAAATATGCTGTGATAAAATGGTCTTTGGAGGAGAAATCATATTTCCAAACAATCAAGCAAGCTTTAGTTGAAGCACTTGTATTGTCCAACCCTGACTATACCAAATATTTCTTCATCTTTTCCTTTGCCTCAGATGAAACAATTGTTGCTATACTGCTGCAGAAAATTGAAGAAGGGCATGAGCATCCCATATCCTTTTTCACCAGATCCCTCCAAGATGTTGAGCTCAAGTATGATATATTAGAGAAACAGACTTATGCACTGGTTAAAGAACTCAAGGCCTTCAGGGTTTACATGCTAGAGTCTAGCATAACATCATTTTCTCCTAGAAGCAGTGTCAAAGAGATTCTAGTCTAGCCAGACAATGAGGGGAAAAGAGGAAGATGGATTGTCAAATTGTTGGAGTATGACTTGCACATAAATCCCACCAAGATGATAAAGGGGCAAGGACTAGAAAAATTGCTATCAAAATCAAACTGCAAGGTGCTAGAATTACATCAAACCTTCACCCACTCAGATGCACCCATCATACAACCTGGAAAAGACAACTTACATGTATTTGAAACCTACTCCTCTTCGCCTTGGTATAAAAACATCATCTATTTTCTGAAGCATTTCAAATGCCCTCCATATGTGAAGAAGATGAAGGCCAGGTCTCTCAAATTGAAAGCTATCAAATTCTACATCTCAAACCATAACATGGATTGGAGAGATCCTTCTAGCATCCTATTAAGATTACTCGATGAAAATGAGGCTAAAAAAGTCACATCAGAGATGCATAGAGGAGCGTGCGATGGACACCAACACTGAAATGCCACATCCTTGAAGATCCCGAGGGTAGGATATTACTGGCCCACCCTTTTCTCTAATGTTTTTTCCACTGTTAGAGAATGCAATGAATGCCATATGTTTGTAGGGAAGTAGAAGTTACTATCATTACCCCCGAAACCTATCAATGCCAGTAGTCCGTTTTAGCAATGGGGGTTAGACTTCATAGGAGAAATAAATCCACCCTCTAGTGGACAACACAAGTGGATCTTCATTGCCACTGACTACTTCACCAAATGGATTGAGGTTGTGCCCACCAAGAATGCCACTGACAAAGTAATCATAAATTTCCTGGAAACTAATATTTTTTCCATATTTGGTTGCCCCAGTAAGCTTATAACAGACAATGCCCAAAAATTCAAGTCCAAAGCCATGATTGACTTTTGTGGCAGTCGCAAAATTTCCTTGACACATTCCACACCCTATTACCCTCAGTGAAATGGCCTGGAAGAATCATCAAACAAGACTCTCATCAGGATCATTAAAAAGTTGTTGACTAAAAGCAAAAAATCCTGGGACTCTAAACTCAAATATGCCTTATGGGCTGACAGGATCAACACTAATAAGTCTCTAGGAACCTCACCATTCCATCTTGTTTATGCCATAGACACTGTTTTTCCTACTCAGCTTGGTATACTAGTCCTGAAATTCTTGAAGGAGGCTATTGAGGAGCTCAATGGCATCCAACGAAGGATCTTCCAGATTATAGAAGTTCATCAGAAAAGAGAGGCACTTTATCAAAGAACAAAGGCATACGAGAGAAAGATCAAATCAACCTTTGATAAGAAAACCAAGAAGGATATTTTTCAGGAAGGTGACCTGGTTTTGAGGTGGGATGGCAGAAGGCATGACAAGTCCAAGCATGGTAAATTATACAACCTTTGGTTTGTCCCTTTTAAGGTGGTTAAAGTTCTGAACAACAACACATTCATCCTACACAATCTAGACGATACAAAGGTCTTTGGAGGCCCAATAAATGGGTGCTTCCTGAAACACTATTTTGTTTAAGAATGGGGGGAGGCCCCTCTTGTACCATAGACACTCCTTTATTTATTTCTTTAGATTAGTTAGTTGTGTGAATAAATACTCCATCGCCCAATAAGGCACTAGGGTGCAGTTTCAAATTTTAATTCAATAAAATGCATGGTTGAGGGACAGTAACAGGTACATAGGGCTGACAAACAAAAATGAGGGCAAGTAATAAAAGGTAAGAGAAGTTATGTAATCTCAAGACACCGATCTATAGTTCTTAGCACCTCACAGGGATGAGATATCCCTAGTTGCAGCCAATGTTGTAACCTAGGTTTGCATCCCCTACCTCTCCTCTCTTTTTCCCTCATGCCTTCATCAATTTTTCCACTTCTGGTTGGTTAAGTCATTTTCCCATTACTAAGTGACTTGGTTCTTATTCTTTTCTTTCTAGTTTGAGTCTTTGCGCGTTTCTGTTCTGTTTTTCTTGAAAGAATGAAATATATGTTGGATTTGGTTCGAATTACTTGTCATCATATTTTCCATTGATCCAAATCACCACAGGTCGACTAAGCCTTTTATATGCGTAGGAAATGCACATGGAAAAATGCAGCCATTTAGAATGGTCATTGTTGGGCCGAGATTTCTAAAATGAACAGGGAAATTTTCAATGATAAAGATTCACCAAGAAAATCATATCAATGGTTGTCACCCATTAGGGGGTGCAGAATCGTGCAGAGTTTAACACCAAGAGTCATCCAAAGACCTGAAGTCCCGAAGTAAATCTAGACCATCCATTAGAGGGGACACGTGGCGACAGATCATTCACTTCGGATATTTTCCTCTAAGAGATTTTTCATGTTTCACATTTGAAACAACCGAAGACCGAAATTTCAAAGTGAATCTGGACCATTGAGCCCAAGTTAACGAGAACCATTGATCCTTGTAGTTGGTAAATATCACCCAAATCACAGATCGTCATCAGATCAAAGATCACGCTTCCTTGTGGGAATGTAAACTGCTCGACCATTAATTTTCCTAAGCGGTCCTGCAGTTGGAACCATGGTATTTTTGGAAGGGTACGTGGAAGCTTGTGGTGGATTGTGGGCCCAAAGGCGGTCTGGACCCAAACCACCCTCAACAGCTCCCACAATCACATACTCGAATGACATCAAATCACCGCGTCAACTCCACGTCACTTCCACTCATCCCACTCACTAATCTCGCTCCTCTCACTTCTCAACACTTGTCCTTCGTTAACCACCATGTTGATATCTAGTGGTGGTGGTCCACCTCTCCAGATCAATGGTCCTTGTCATAGATCGGACCCCCCTAACCATTCTACCTTTAACAGTAGGGGGGGGGGTCTGAGCAAGTGTGCCATTAGCCAAGGAGGGCCCTCATCCATATCGTTCTACCAACCCAACCTTTCCTTTGTCTTGATGGAATAACCCTCTGGCTAAAAAACAAAAGAGTTAAAAGAAGCAATCATTCTAAACTGATAGGTGGCCTAGCATTTCCCTTTAGCAGTAAGGTGTAGACCTTAGGACCAACACCACCTAGCGAGGATGATAATCTGACAAAAATAAATACAAATTTTAAACTTGTCCTAATGTTGTAACCTAGGTCTACATCCCCTACCTCTTCTATATTTTTCCCTCATGTCTTCATTAATTCTTCCTCTTCTGGTTGGTTAAGTCATTTTCCCATTACTAAGTGACTTGGTTCTTATTCTTTTCTTTTTGGTTTGAGTTTTTGCACGTTTCTATTCTGTTTTTCTTGAAAGGATGAAATATATGTTGGATTTGGTTCGAATTACTTGTCATCATATTTTCCATTGATCCAACTCACCACACGTCGACCAATCCTTTTATATACGTAGGAAATGCCTGTGGACAAATGTAGCCATTCATAATGGTCATTGTCGGGCTAGGATTTCTGAAATGATCATGGAAATTTTCAACGGTAAAGATTCACCAAGAAAATCATATCAACAGCTGTCGCCCATTCGGGGGTGCAAAATCACGCGGAGTTTAACACCAAGAGTCATCTGAAGACCCAAAGTCCCAAAGTAAATCTAGACCATCCATCAGAGGGGACACGTGGTGACAGATCATTCACTTTAGAGATTTTCCTCTGGGAGATTTTTCATGTTTCACATTTGAAACACCCAAAGCCTGAAAGTTCGAAGTGAATCTGGACCATTGATCCCAAGTCAATGAGTACCGTCGATCCTTGCAGTAGGTAAATATCACCCAAATCATAGATCCTCATCAGATCGAAAATCACGCTTCCTTGCAAGGATGTAAAATGATCGAGCATTAATTTTCCTAAGCGGTTCCGAAATTGGAACCATGGTATTTTTGGAAGGGTACGTGGCAGCTTGTGGTGGATTGCGGGACCAAAGGTGGTCTAGAACCAAACCACCCTCAAAATATCTCGCAATCACGTGCTCGAATTACATCGGATCACTGCATCACCTCCACGTCACTTCCACTCATCCGACTCACTACTCTCGCTCCTCTCACCGCCCGACACTTGTCCTTTGTTAACCACCACATTGATCTCCTGCGATGGTGGCCCACCTCTCCAGAATAATGGTCCTTGTCGTAGCTCGGATCCCCCCGACCATTATACCTTTAATGGTGGGTGGGGGATCCGAGCAAGTGGTTTTCCCGTCGTAGGACCTACCTAACGTGGTGGCTCCTCAAGAACTCAGACCCCCCTCTCTAATCCTCTTACCAACTACCCCCCCCTTTGAGTTCCTCCCGGGCTGTTTTTCAATACCGCCCCCTCTTGTATTTCGTCACTTGTTCTCCACTCACTTCCCAACCTATATACTCCTCCTCTCCCTATGTTCCACCTATATCCTTCACTACACATTGCCAACTCCATACTCTCGATACCTCCACCATATTCACACCTCCTCTCACTTTGACATCTATCTTCACACATCATCTACCCTCGCATCCATTCATCCTGTCTCCCGATTGGATGCTCGCCTCCACGTCTCCCCTCATGCCCGATAGGATGACAACCATTCCAGCGAAGCTATTTCATAGGTACATATGGCATCTAACAGGGTCAAAACAGAGTGCACTTGGCTTCTGAAAGCTTAGGTATAGACAGAGAGTTAAGTCTCAATCATAGGCCTACGTAGATTAGTCTTAGAAACACTTCAACAAACTCTGCTCATGTAGTTGGTTATCTCCAGTGGCCTCCAACAACTCATAGACATGCCATCGTTCAACACAGAGCTTTGCTCTATCACTCTGAGGCCTATTTTCGGCCACTCAATTGTTCTAGCACATGCATCAGTTCTGTCGTAGAGACAATAGTACTTTTATTTTATTAAGTCCAACATTTTCCTAGAATAGATGTGAGAGTGGTCTTTTGTGTGTGATAAGAAACACTCTTGCTAATTAAGTCCAATGTCTTAGTAAAGTTAATTATTTGATTTACAAACAGTTCCATAAATTGAGGAATCAATCCCCTAAGGATGGGAGCCTCTGCAACTCTTTTAAATAGTTAGTTTTTGGATATTGTAAGGGTAAGAGTTTTTGAGGAAATAATAGCAATACAACAGATTGGTTGGACCCATTTGACGCATGGATTAAATCTCTCTACCTGGTGAACATACTCTTGACAACAGTGTTTCATTCAAATCTTTATGTTTTTTCATTCTTATCTTGAATACAGTTTTTGATTTGTGCAACGTACATTTCATTTACTTTCAACTATTGTACGACTTATTTTTACTGATATGCAACCTGTCAAATAACTAATGCTTTGGTGAACATTTTTTTTCTGCAACCTGTGGGAGTTATTTTTTTTTGGTACATGTTTGATGTCTTGAAATGATATTTTAAGTATTGAACTTCTTGCAAAAAATTATTCATTGAGTAGTTTGTTGTTTCCTTCTATTTTATATTATTTCACTAGTCTGTCATTAGTGTGCCATCAGCCAAGGAGGGCCCTCATCCATATCGTTCTGCCAACCCAACCTTGCCTTTGTCTTGATGGAATAACCCTCTGGCCAACCAACAAAAGAGTTAAAATAAGCAATCATTCTAAACTGATAGGTGGCCTAGATTTTCCGTTTAGTGGCGGAGACCTTAGGACCAACACTACCTAGCGAGGATGATAATCTGACAAAAATAAATAAAAATTTAAACTTGTCCTGATGTACGGAATTAATTGTAGACAAAGTTGACATGAAGCATGTATGGTTAAGTTAAGGTTAATGAACTCCATAAATTTTCCATTGGGAACTAACTTTGAGACTATTTTGAAACTCTCTCGCCTACCTCTTATTATCTATATATAGGATCTCTTATCCTATAGGTGGGGCCATCTTCTAACCGTCTCGTCAGACCAATCTATGAAATTTATCTCTACACTTAACAAGCTGTAAATATTTGGCTATTGGTAGAAATGAATGGTTTCCTATATTTTTGATTGTGAGGTGTCACAATACTTAGGTGTGGGGTAGGGGTTTCATGAATTGACAAATGATAAAACTGCCTAGAAGAAGTAAAATCTTAGAATCTTTTGTAAAAATTCCCTTTTTATTGTTTTAATGATACAGGATAGTACATCATCACTTAGTTTATTTTTGAAATGATAATTCCCCATGTGTTATAAACTGTTGTGTTATCACTCCAGGAAACTCTCCTAGGCTGTAAGTCAGAGATGCCTGGTAACTTAATCTTTTGGTAACTATTTTCTCAATAAAAAGTGTAGGTTTGGATCAAGTCGGAGGACTGAATCACTTCTTCACTCAAATCATGCATAAACACATCAAGATGGACAAGGATTTCAACCACAAATGTTCAGAGAGTTTACAAATAAAGGGATGGATGAAGAAATAACTATTATATCAGCAGAGTCACATAGAAACATATATGAATGACCAATTACAATAATCACAAGAATACTTGCAGAGTCAAACTTATGAATGCAGTGATAAGATGACATTTATCTGGCATTAGACAAGCATAACAACATGAATATAATATCCAAGTGAAAGTACAGAATAGACTAGGAGATGAAATCTGAACAAGTTATGGAAAAAGAAGCTTGTATTACTTCATATGACAATGAGAAGTTTTGAGTTACATAATATGAAAAAGTCTCCAAAGTCCAACCTCTTGTTCTCCAAATGTCTTTGGCTTTATAGCCTTACAAGATGAAATCTAGATCCTTGAAAGATGGATCAGATTTGCTAAAAATAGTCAAACCAAACAAGTGTAGGATGAGATCCTATAAAAATGGATCTGGAATTCTAAAAATGGAAAATCAAATCAAAATAGGAAAAGATCATATCTAAGGAGTCAAAATCTATCTTGATAGCCTCCATATCCTCCAAAATATTTGACAGATGTAGAAAGCCTTCCAAGGATGAGGAATCACCATAAGAAATTCGAATTTGCCTCCTTTGGCAAAAAGACAGTTTTTCTGCTCATTAACTAGTTCACCATTTTCACTTTTCCACCTTCTTAACCATCAAATACATCAAGATAAAACCTAAAAACTGATGTATTTAATTATTATGCATCTTTAGAAACCAACCTCGAAAGATTTGGTTGAGAAAAAATGAAATCTGGGCAAAAATATTAGCTTGCTGCCCTGTAACAGGTTTCGATGGTTAAGGGCATAAAAATCTGGGCCTGTTAACCACCGAAAAGCTCAGCTTCTAAAAATGTTTAAGATTGACAAAAATGATTACCTTGTCGATTTGTTGAAGGTTCAAGGACTTTTTGGTGATGCTTCTCCTCCTTGTACAGAGATGGAAACTTCGGTTTGCTGTGTAAGAGGTCCTGTTTCCTTTATGTCTGTTAGTTTGGTTGTCCCATTGCTAGCTTGAACATTCTCTATCATGCTTTATTCTACCATGTGGACATGAGTTTGAAAATGGAGATAGCAGAGACTCATTGGGTTTATGGCACTGAAAATCTCCACTGAATGATGAAATTCGACCAAGGGATGCCAAACTGTATGAAGGTGAAAACATAGACAATTGCAAGAATGAGTTGCCATGTCTTTGAGGATCTGTTGCAGCTTGATTCACTTTTGTTGTCGCCTGAAGTAGCTGAGTATTGATTGACAACTACTTTTGATGAGAATGACCCTGCAATGAAATATTAATCTGCATCTGTGTGACCATGTGTGAAAGAACAAAAGGCTCCAAATCTACCACCCCTGGCAATGCGATCTCAGAAGCAAACAAATCATCAAGATTCGATGGGTTAATGTTGTTAAGACCATAAGTTCTATATTTTCCAGAGGTGCTCCCATTCCCAAAATACAAACATGTGAATTCAATCTGACTAAAGAGAAAGTAAGTCTAAAAGACAAACAAAGAACCACAAGTAGATAGAACTTGTCTGTGATATTCTTCAAACTTCAAAGTGCAGCCACCTTGTACTATTTCCAATTGCTTCCTTTGAAAGAGAATATGCCATGGAGTTGAATTGATGATGAACATGGAAGCTTTTTAACCATGAAAAATTCCTCTTGAGTTTCATACTTTTATGCTTCCAAGTGAGAATAAAGAGAACATTTAAAAGAGACTTGCCTTCAAACCAAAGAGAACATTTAAAAGAGACTTGCCTTCAAACCAATCAATCACAACCTTCAAATCCCCTCCATCATAAGTTCTGGTAAATGTAAATGAGCAGCAAAGGTAAATAAACTCCACAGTCCCAGTAATTCTACCCTGATATTTCTTCCTTTGAAAATGATACCAAAAATGATTAAAACACCTCTTCTTATCTTATCCCTCACAAATATCATTCAAATCTAACTTGATAATTCACCATTTATCCATTAGAATTGATTTCAAACCATTCGGATTCAAAAAATCCCGATCTGGGCAAAAACATTAGCTTGCTGCCCTGTAACAGTTTTGCAAAGCATTTTCTGACATCTGATCTTGCGGGGTGATTTTGACTGTCTTCCCCAATTCAAATCCAAATCTGATTGCATCACTGGAAAAATTATGATCTTTAGTTAAAAATCAACTATTTGAACGTGCAAAACGGACATTCCACGACTGAGAAAATTGATTTTTCGCAAAGGCATTTTTTTCTGGAAATTCTGACTTTCGATGGTTAACTAGCCCGAAATTTAGCTTGTTAACCATCGGAAAGCTCTGCTTTTGGTGGTTAACGAACCGTTTTTTAGCTTGCCTTAACCACTGAAACCTGAAATTTGAAATTTTGAATGCCAAGACCAAATCAAATGATTTTTCCAAGTTTGTATTTGAAAAGCAGACCATCTAATGCACCCAAAAAAAAATTGAAATGAAAATTTGGACATGTTCTTATTTCCTAAAGATTACCAAAATGACGGTGCTATTTTGGGAGATAACATGTTGTACATTTCCTTAACAGACCACTTAACTGGTTTATTTTTGCTACAGACTATTCATTACAGAGTTGAGATTACATGCCTTATGTGAGATAAAGAAATTTATTGAGTAAGCATGGTGGCAAACAAAACAATAATGGAACACTCTGCCTCTGCTCCTATTTATTGTAATTATCAAAATCATTTTGTGATTGCAGGCTATCCATTGCAGGAGAAATAAAATTGCAAAATAAAATTTCATTTCTCACAGAGGTACCATATGGAGTGCCATACGAGGTGCCATATGAGGTGTCAGACGAAGTGCCATATGAAAGTATACACCAGTAACAATCCACGATTTCAACTAACCATGAATCAATGTCATTTATTTGAATTAGTTCATGGAAATTAAGATTGAATGATGGAAACCTTAGACATTTTCATGATCAAATGTCCAATTCAAAGACTTGGACATTGATCTAACTTCTTATCATTATGATTTCCCCCAAAACATGCCTTCAAATTCGAAATCGACGCTCACACATGGCAACTCGTGCGTGTACATTCATTATGAATGCAACCATTTCCACCCTAGGCACACTCATAAACAGAGGGATCTCTCAATTGGGTTATTCCATTTATTCCTCACACTCACCCTCTCCTCATTGCATTTGCCCCTGTTAAACACGCTCAACCTCTGTCTCATTCATTCACCTCTATCTACAATGCGCTCAACCTCTGCTAAATGTGCTTAGCCCTGTCTAAATCGTGCCTATCCTCATCCTAATCACGCTCACCCTCTGTCCATTTTTCCCATGCTGTCATCATGCCCAAGCGGTATGAACCATCTTCCTATGCTAACCTCTTCACTATCCCTGAGTTTGCACAGTGCAGGGAAGTGTTTTTGCATGCAGGTTGGGGGTCTTTTTTGTCTCACTTGTAGGGCCATGATGATGGAATTTCAATGTAATTCTCCCTTGGTTTTGATGGAAAGACAATGTGCATGGGGTCTCTCACCTTTGGGGTCTCCAAGGAATCCATAGCCGCAACCACAAAGCTTCCAAGAATTGGGGCTAGATGGTTTAAAAACCACCAGTTTCTATGATCGAGCTATAAGAGGGTTTTTAAACCAGAATTTTAGAACATCTATGGAGCTAAAGGATACTCCAAGGAGTGGATAAAAGAGGAGCTAATTAACCCTCTCAAAGTCATCACCAACCTGATCACATGTGAAGGTAGATATTATGTATTTAAAGTCTGTCACTTTCGATTATTAGCTCACTTTTAGTTCAATAAGCCATTGAACTTTCCCTTCTACTTTTTAAAGAGCTTGGAGAATATGTCCTCCCAAGTGAGGAAGAATGTAACCAATCCCCACAAAAACCTCTTTCAACATGGCCTTACCAACCTTCTTGTCTTAGCCGAATTGGAAAAACAAGGGAAAAATTGGGATGAGTTCATTTACCAATTTGCAAACCCTCACTTGACAATCAAGACTAGCAAAAAGACACTTGATCTAAGGACTATTTCTCCATCCAAACCCCACTCTTCAAAGACTCCAAACCCTCCTGCACAAGCCATTTATTTATCGGAACAAAAATCCAAGAAACTTGTTGAAACCCCTACAGCCTCATCGGGCAAAAAGACCAAGAAGCCTATTGCTAACCATCCGATGCCTTCAACGTCTCTTGATCCTACACCCAAAAATATACAAGAAGTAATTCAACAAGGCTTTCTTGCAATTCCCAAAAACAGGAGGGGAGCTAATCGATTTAATAGAGGACCCTTTCAAAAGAGTACCCAAAGCACAAGAGGAAAACCTTATGCAAAACCACTAACCACTTCGGACCCTATCTAAGTATCCTATGATCTCAAAATCCCTCACAAAATACTTAGGGAGGTGTCTATAGATGAATTGGAGCCTCATAGAAAGAAAACATTTGAACCTACTTCTCCTTATAAACCCTCTATTACCCCTACCTCATAGATTCCTACCCCACATCCTAATACTGATAGACACTCTACATATTTCAAGGGATATAAGCCCTCCTCCGAGATATATAATCCTACTCCAACCATTGAGAAGTTACAAAGGAAAATTTTTAGCTGTTGCAACAATTGGAAGTGAGGAAGACTTCGGACACGCATCTTCACCATGGCCATGAAATCCTCCAAGAAAAGGTGAATTCCATTCAACGGATGGTTGACAAGATGACCAAATATAATCACAACCTCAGGGCACAATTGAAGAAATATAAGAGGCACAAGACAAAATATTCACGGCAAAAAGGAGAAGTTTCTCAAGCTGATCCTTCTCAACAAGCTTAGTCATGTGGGGAAATTCCTTTTTGTTTCCAATGGGACCTGCAAAATCTTAGTTGTGGGGGTAATGTTGGGCTCGTGATATGGTTAATTTAATGATAATGATTAGATCCTTTTTGGCCAATATTATAAGTGCATTTTCCTATTTTGAAGAGTTTTGAAGGATTTTTGTATCAAATCGCCATAGATTACAACATGTACGTATGATTGATGTTTTATGATGGTTTCAAGTATAATTCAACATGTTTTAACGATTCCAGGAAACTAATTCACGATCTATGTGTCATAGGGAAAAATTGCATGGCATTTTTCCATCAGACACTCCATCCAGTACTCCATCTAGCACTGCATCCTGTACTCCATCCGACACTCCATCCTGCACTAAAATTGTGGGCGAGTTGGCGGTTATCATATCGGTGACCAACGATGGGAAAATCAGAGACATGGGTTTTTCTTATGCTCGTGGCCTTAATCTACTTAGATTTTGACAATTTGGATTGGGTTATTATGCTGGGCATTTATTTGCTCGCTTAGTTTCTATAAGCCACTGGTAGTTAAGACGCATTAAGTGCAATTTACTATTTTTAGAGGAGGTCGACCCTTCCAGTGGTTGACCTCTCATCTTGTAACCTCTATAAATACCACAGAAGTGGTCAGACATATAGTGAAGGATAGTTAAGCTCTATTTTTCCATTTTCTTGACATTTTCTCTAAAACTATGTAAAACTGTGTTTTTAATTTTAAATGTTGAAATCGTGTTGTTTGAGCTCATGATTCATTGTTGAGGAGTAGCCACGACCTACTGGGGGGCCCACCAGTGGTCTTGGTGAATAATCAGTCAATTATCTTGTGAATTCACGTAGTGTAGTTGTCATTTCTTTTATTTCCTATACATGAGTTTTTATTATCTTTATTTACTGTATAATTATTGTTCATAGTTTAATTGCTTCAATTCAGTTTTGTAGGGTACTTATGAAGGCTAGTGTTAATATGCAATGAATTTTTAATTAATACGAAATAGCTTGCAATATTAGATACTAACCCCTTTGCGTAATTAGATTATAGTCAGGATTTCTATATGCTGAAATATAATTTAAAACAGAGTTAAAACACAATATTTAGTTAATGGTTTCTTTGGCAAGGTTTCGATGGATGATTAGTTGTTAGTTTTGAATTTAGTTTTGAATTTTCTTATCTAGTTTGCTCAGTTAGTTCTTAGTTTTCTTATCTTGTTATATGCTGAAATAGAAATAGGATTTGATTTATGTTTTATGAGTATTTCCCTTTGCAATTTAAATTGTTAAAATAGGATTAGTTTAATTTAGTTTATGCAATTTCCATTCTAGATCTAGGTTGCAATTTTAATTCAAAGTTTGATTATTAAGTTTAGTTTTTAGTTATGAATCTTTAGTAGTATGAATTTTCTTACATTAGCATAAAATGCAATTGAATTAAATAGAATAATGTTTTCATATTGTTGATGATAGTGCATAAATTGAAGAATCACATGGATTTGCAGGGTAGTTGATGTTTCTTCTATAATGGTCAAGTTCTCATTAGATTGTATAATTCATACCTTTCACTTTTCCATGGAAGTAAATATTGAGTTTATACCTCTTGAGTTATCATTAATTGTTAAATGTCATTGTGATATCATAAGACACCAGAGACATAACCATCAACACTATATTTGAGTTTTCTTGCTTTTATAGATTAGAGGATAGTTTCTTTGCTTTTTTAGATTAGAGAATCGTCTTCTTGCTTTGGTATATTAAAGAATAGTTTTCTTATCGTAGATTAAACAGTAGTTGTTGATTACTTTCATTGTCATGATGCTTTGAATTTAGTAGATTAAGATTTCCTTTCGTAAATTAGAAGTAATTATGATGTTTAATTTAATAATAGAGTTCACTTGCTTATTAGTTTGATTAGTTTCTTATTGAGTAATTTTGATTAGTTTACTTGCTGTAGAAGTTACCATAGGTTAGTTAGTTGATTGTTTTCTTATTTACTTGCTTTGATAGGGTAGTTGCTTGCTTGCTTATTTGCATTAATAGGGAAATTGCTCATTTGTTTATTTACTTGTTGTTGCTTATTGAATTTGAGTAGGTTAATTAAATTAGTTTGTTGTTGTTATTGCTCATTAGATAGATTAAATAGATAGTTTTCTTTTGCTTATTTCCATGATTAAGTTAACTTTCTTTACGCAGGGTTTTCATTTTCTTTCTCAGAACAATCTCTCGATCCTTTGTTCAAAAGTTACTTAGGGTAAATAGTTTAAGTTTCTTAATAGGGTTGGATAATTAATAGTCTTTTCTTAAGTAGATTAGCCTTTAGATAGCCCATTTCCTTAATTAGACTATACTACCTTTAGAGTTTCTGCCTTGGTGCATATAGTGCTACAACTCTAAGTTTAATTACCCCAGGTTGACAATTTAATTAGGGGTTTTTTAGTGCATATAGAACACCCATCACACCTGACTGCTATAGTGCCACCGAGAACATCACTCGGGAGGATACTCTCTAGTACATGGGTAGTACGACTAAGGGCACAGTCTAGCCTCCTTAGTTGGTGCCCTGAGATATTGGTCCGAGTACTAATATTGGACCCCACACGTATATCAGAGAGATATAGCACATGGAAAAACCTTTTCTGTAGACACCCTGCATACCACTAACCCTTGGGAATGAAACAAAAACATAACACAAAATATTTATTGTCATGCAACTCTTCCTCCTGCATTTAGGCTACAAAATTACTACACATTTCTTCCTGTTAAGAATTTGGGCATTTCAACACTGCAGTATTCTTCAGATCAGAGTATAACTCTACAAGAGTTCAAAAAAACAAACCAGAGGAGTGAAAAAAATGAGTTTGGATCCTGTTGGCACCATTATTTGAGCCCTATTCCATTGGATTCCTCTCTTCATCCTTATCATAGTGATACCTATCATTTTTCAATAAAAAAAAAATTCCCGTGGACCCGACCCCCTTTCGACACCCTTATTTGGACCTTACGCCATTAGATTCCTCTCATCTCCCTAATCGTTGTGATACACTTCACCCATAACCCATTTTCAGTGTGGTCACACCTGTCCCTTTTCATTTTCCCTCTTCATCATGGCCCACACCCATAGCCAAGACTTGGAAGATCGCTTCAATTCCTTGTCCTCTAATTTCACAGAGATCCAACATGAAGTGAGGCAACTCAGTGCTAATTTTTCCACCATCAATAAAACATGCATTCCTCCATAGACGCCAAAATGGAAACCATCAAACAAGACCTCACTACCTAGCTTGCATCCTTCACTAGCACGATCTGTGCCAAGATGAATATCCCTGTAGATCTTCCCTCCTCTGACCCACCTTTGCAATCCAAAGGTGAAACTTCCTCTAATTCCACGATTTTTCAGCCCCATTACTTTTATCATGACCCACGCCTTCCGCGTGTGGATGTGAACAAATTTGATGGTTGTTGGGTTGAGAAAAAGGTATAAATATTCTCCTTGTTACTCTAGTTTGTGATATATTCTTTGTTGACTTTTCTATTAATTTGAAGTAATTAGGGAAGAAATGGTTCAAAAGATCTTAGGAAATAATATTAAATGATATTAGATATTTTATGAACTTTGGTTTGAATTGTTTTGATTTTACGCAGAAATGGACAATTGTTGTTAACTGAAGATAATTAAGAAGATCATGAAGATGCAAAAACCATTGAAGATCGAAGAAATCAGGCACAAAATGGTTCAAAGGAAGATTGACTTTTTATCTTGCAATCTTCATAAATAGTAAAAGCAATCTTAAGGATCTCTCGATCATCAAGATAGCTTAATTTAATTATATCATTGTAATGTATAAAGAATATTGAACGATAGAGAGATACCAGAATTCAGATCTCTTAATTGTTGACACTATGTACAACAATCCCATTGTAAATGACTTATCGGTTATTAAATTAATGGATGCTTCAAGCATTTTGATCGATTCTGCGTACTGAGTTTTTCGTAGCAGTATCTTCTGAAGACCGTGGGCCCAGTCGACAGGAGCTACTGTCTCATCTATAATCTTATCAATTATGTTATAATTATGTGATTTGATATTCCCTTCAAACAATTAAGATAGACTCATTAATGTGTTGATTCTTTTATGAATTGGTTATGTTGCTCCATTTACAGAGAGTAGATGTTCCATTTGGAGATTATAGATTACTGTTCCATGTCCATTTGTTGTCAATTTATTTCTTGTGAATTCCTTTCATTTAAATTCACATTTGTTGTTCCTTTCATTTAAATTCGCATTTGTTGTTCCTTTCATTTAATTCACATTTTCTGTTCCTTTTTAAATATTTAGTAGATCGCTATTCCTTTCCAATAGATTAATTAATAATTGAGAGATTGATTCATCAAGTGTTTTCGTAGACTAAATTGTTGTTTCTTATATAGATGAACAAATTCAATAATTGGTTGATGTTTTGATTTATGGTGTGTTTCTTCTCAGAATATATTTCTATTGATTGAGTTATTAGTTTCAGAGTTTTTAGTCAATGTGTGAAGAACTTGATTATCACAATAATTTAGATAGACTCATATTTGCTGTAACTGAATTATCTACACAATTTAAACCTCTATGACTATCTGCATAGACTTTGCTGACAATCTTGAAAGAAAAGAAGAATCCTTGGTTGATAAAATCAATGTCATACTAAGGTGGTTTTTAGGACATCTTTAGAGACCAAAATTTTTGCACCATTGTCGAGGATAATGTCAAAGATAGTACAGATTGCATTTCTCAAAGGATGAAGTATTGAAAATGAAAGGTAAGAACCTACGCAGGAAACAAGTAAAATGCTTGTGCCAAATCCTACCTTTAGCTGATGCATAGAAGTTACACAGGTGCATAGAATTTGTGTTGGTGTGTATGAATAAGAAGAAAGAACCTGAAAAACAAAAACCCTTACCCAAAACTAAAAAATCACAGGACCCGGTACCCCCTAGAAGCAGCACTTTTATAGACAAATTTATTCGAAAAGCGGAATCTCTAGCCTTGGTTGGACCTCAAAAAGGTTCTACCTAAGTACTTCAAGAATAAAAATCACCAACTGCAACTCATACTAAGGTTCATAGCAGAATTGAAGGAACTGAACAGAGCTTCCAAAATACACATACTCCACTTTTCAGTCCTTTAAGCGAGGGAAATTCTTGTAATTTGAGAGAGGGAGAAGGGGAGACCAGTGAAATTATTGAGGCATACCCACAACCACATAAACCTAGATCTCCTATGATTTTGGCAGGAGAAGGAACACCTGAAATCCCAGACATATCGTAAGGGACCAATTAGTCAACCACCCCAAATAGAACACCCAGACCAAGAAATCCTTGAAGATTATTGGCACATTTTCGACTAAATGGCACAAGAAAATCAACTGCAACCCCAGACTTCCACTTTGGAATATCCTATAGTTTATCCAGTTGCTAATGCCCCAATGAAAGCCATTCCAATACGAAATATTCCAACCTTCAATGGATTTATCTCAGAGGATCCTGACGCGTTCTTATTCGAGTTTGATGTCCTGTGTAGAGGCTATGACTATACCTCTGAACCCCAGAAACTAAAGCTATTTCCTTCCACTTTGAAAGGAGCAACTTTATGGTGGTTTATGGGACTAGGGGGAGGAACTATAAATTCATGGGATGAAATGAAACAAGCCTTCCTTACGAAATATCAAGACTACTGTAGAAACAGGGATTTAAAGGATGAAATCTTTAAAATGATTGCAAAAGAAAATGAAACACTAGAATTATATGTTGAAAGGTTTCAATATAACCTGTAGAGATCACCTTATGGCACAATACCAGGTGAGGTACTTAAAGCCACTCTAATAAAAGGTATGAAGGATGAATGGGTAGAAACATTGAATTTGATGGGAAAAGGAGATATTTATCAAGAAAGATATGATGAAATTGTCCAATTGTGTATTAGATGTTCACATGGTAGTACATGAACCAGATCGGGGATACGCGCCCCCATCACCAGAAGTAGTAACATTACTAGCGAGACTGTTACCCGAGCAAAAATTGGTAATCTTTTAGAAAAATTTAAAATTGACATTTTGGGTACTCTGACTACACAATTGGATGTTCTGCAGGTTAAACAGAAACAAGTGGATGCAAAAAATTCATTTTCTATATTTTTCCCATGGTACAGGAGGAAACATGGTTCAAGGAAGTGTCCCTTGGATGTGGTTCAGACTTGTGCCATCTATGCCAAAGACCATGCAATAGAGAAAAGTCCATCACTCCCAGGACTACAAGATATATTTAAAGAAGCAGAAGAGGAAACAAAACCGATATATCTGATAGCTCAGCGTCGCCAATGGAAGGCTCTCCCCCCAGGTACGCTACACGATCCTTCTTCTTTGTTTCCTTGATAATATAATCAACAACATAATTCTAGAAACACATGGCATGGCCAATCATTTGCTAACCGCACTTGGCAGTCCCAACAATATCCTACTGCACCCTAGTCAAATCAACCATTTGCAAATCCTACTTGAATTAACTTGTAATACTCTACCATGTTTTGGTAGAATTCAAATAATAATCCCTATCCTTCATAGTGGACTAGCACAATTGCCTAAGCCCCCAATTGGACTTAGAACTGGTAGCACCCAATGGGACTGACCAATCAACCTATGGGAATGGTTCCTCAAGCTCAACCCACTCTACAAGATCCACTTCAATTACCCAAAAATCCCCAACCCCAAATGCGCCCTCAATTACCAACTCAACCCAACTTGAATCCTAATAACATACCAATCCAACTCGTGCAAATTGTCGAGAATTTGGAGCATGAAACAAACTCTGTAGGGTGAAACAAACTTTGATTGAGATCAGGGTGTGTAATTTCTTCTGAGTAAAGTGACATTCATCAAGAACAGGAGAATGATAATGATAGACAATCAACAATAAAACCACCAAATGTGGTCATAACAGAATAAACAAAACATGGGGGAAACACAGTCGAGCAACAAAATCCTGATAAAAACGTAATTTCTCCTCCCTTGTTTCCTGAAAGGCTAATGATAGAAAAACCAATTGGATATCCTAACTTTGATATCATCAGGGAATTAAAGAATCTATGTGTTAAAATTCCACTCCTACAGGCTTTACACAATATTCCTATCTATGCAAAAACAATTAAAGAATTATGTGGGAAGAAGCCTGGAAGGAAAACTAAGAATCCATCAACTGTTCACATGGTAGGAACTTTGTCCGATCTTAATCTAGGAAAGCAGGAGCTAGTCAAATACACAGACCTAGAGAATCTTGCGATAACGGTTTAGATACAAGGTTGTTTTTTCCAAATACACTGGTGGATTTGGGGGCAGCCATCAATATTCTAACCACTAAGACATGTAATATCCTGGGTATCACCTCCTTCGAACCTACTTCAACTATGTTAGAACTGGCTGATAGATTGGTGGTTAAACTAGTCGGCACATTACAAGACATAACAATCTCGATCAACTCTTGGGAATACCCAGCTGATTCCCTAGTTATCAACCCAAGAAGTAGACTATATAGACACTCATTAATATTGGGACGACTGTGGCTAGCAACGACATATGCATACATATGTTGTCGCACAGACAACATGCCAGTTTCTAGAGGAAGGGATATAAAGAACCTTATCTTGTATCTTCTAGCTAAACCAAGTCTTCCTGTCATACATTAGCAGTTGCAACCACCTAGATATCCAAAAGAAAACCTATGATCTTCTCTCACAATACAAGAAGCTCTTGGGCTCAAAAACCAACTCGAATATGATGTGATCAACAACTTCATTAACATCCCAAATGTTATAAGCAACCCCACATGTCAAATGATAAAAAATGTTTTAGATAATGAAGCATAGGGATATCATTTGGAAGAATTGATGGAGCAACATATTACACTACTTCTGTCCATAGAAACATTACAGTTGAAATCGCACCAGGAATATTTCTTAATATTAATGCCAATTTGAGTGAACAACAACAACAAAAATTGATTCAAATCCTTTCTAAATACCAAAAAGATTTTGCTTGGGAGTATCCCGACATGAAGGGCATCGATCCACAACTATGTACACATCATATCTATATCGAAAAAGATACCCGAACCATTTGACAACCCTAATGAAGATTAAACCCTCATCTCAGGGACATTTTCAAAGAAGAATTACAGAAACTGTTGGATGTAGATTTCATATATCCTATTTCGGACAACCAGTGGGTATCCCCACTAGTAATTGTCCCTAAAAAGAATGGTAAGTGGTGAATCTGTGTAGATTACATAGAAATCAATAAAGCTACCCAGAAAGGCCATTTTATCCTACCTTTTATTGATCAGGTCCTTGATACTTTAGCAAGGAAGCAAATTTTCTCCTCCCTAGATGGCTTTAGCAGTTATAATCAGATTCAGATTGCTCCGAAAGACCAAGATAAAACTACATTTACATGTCCTTGGGGTACCTTCTCATATCGAGTATTTCCCTTTGGATTATGTAATGCTCCAGCTACATTCCAAAGAACTATTTTAAGCATATTTTCTGATTTAATTAATGAAGGACTTGAAGTTTATATGGACGATTTTACCCCTTATGGCATTGACTTTGATCAAGATTTAAGAAATTTAGAGAAGGTACTGGAACGATGCATTTCTACTAGGATATGTTTGAGTCATGGGAAATGTCATATGATGATGACTGAAGGTGTGGTACTAGGACACTATGTTTATGCAGATGGAATCAAGGTAGACCCAACAAAAATAGAGGTAATCCTTAGTTTGCATACACCTCACACACAAACCAAGGTACGTAGTTTCCTTGGCTGTGCAGGATATTATGATAGATTCATAGAAATTTTTTCAAGAATAACTGCACCTTTACATGCTTTAACTGGTAATGTGGAATTTCAGTGGTCTGGTAAGTGTGATATTGCACTTGCAGAGCTTAAAAGGTTAGTTTCAACAACACCATTTCATTGAAATGACCAAAATGTAAATTACCATTTCACATATCTTCAGATGCATTGGATATCGCTATAGGCACTGTCCTTGGACAAGAAGAAGACAAGAAACCTTACCCTATTTATTTTATCGACAAAAATCTTACTCTTGCCGAATTAAATTACACAGTAACAAAAAAATCATTTCTAGCCGTTATACATGCTATTAATAAATTTCGACACTATATAACAAGATATCTAGTGGTTTTGTATATTGATCACTCTACTATTAGATATTTAGCCAAAAGACCAATTACTAATGGTCGGGTTACTCGGTTGTTGTTGTTGTTGCAGGAATCCAACATCACCATTAAGGATCAGATGGGAAGAGATAATCTTGTTGCATATTTCTTGTCTCATGTACCCAAAACATATAACTCTTTGATCGTCGAAGATCAATTTCCAGACGAACACTTGTTCATTGTGACTATTAAGACACCTTGGTATGTTGATGTGGCGAATTATCTAGCAGTTGGGAAATTTCCATCACACCTTCCATCAAGAGAAAGGAAATTAATTGTTCAACATAGTGCACGGTTCACCTAGATTGGTGGATATATTTTCCACACAGGGTTTTATCTTCATATTCAAAGATGTATCAGAGATGATGAAATTCATGATGTCTTGAAAGCGTGTCACGATGAGCCCTGTGGCGCACATTTTTCAGACCGTAGAATTGGGACTAAGGTTTTACAGATGGGATATTATTGGCCCTCAATATTCAAAGAAGCAAAGAAGTATGTCCAATCCTGTGACAACTGTAAGAGGATGGGTCGACCAAATCAAGATGATGAAATGCCCCTACAACCAAAATTGGTGATGGAACCTTTCGAGAGATGGGCACTGGATTTTGTTGGTCCCTTTAACCCAAAATCAAACCAAAAATCTTATATACTAGTTGAAACAGACTATATGACCAAGTTGGTAGAAGCAATGGCCTTGCTAAACACAACTGAGGAAGCAATCATTAAATTTCTCTTTGAACTATTTGTACGAAAGTAATCACGAATGAAGGGTCACAATTTACAACACATAAAATCTTAGCCACTCTATGAAATTATCACATTAAACATAGGGTTACCTCCCCATACTACCCACATGAAAACAAACAAGTGGAAAGTACCAATAAAGTCTTGGAGGCAATCTTGACAAAACTAGTCTCAAAAAACTGTCAAAATTGGGTAGTCGAGCTTCCAAATGCCATATGGGCCTATTGCACAACATGGTGTAACACTACTGACTACTCTCCTTATCACCTAGTATTTGGAAAATAACATATCTTTCCAATTGAATTTGAGATCAAGACTCTAAGAATGTCCCAGGAAATTGGACTGGATCTTACAGAATCACAAGCAAAACACTTACAACATCTCAATGAGTTAGCTGAAGCACGTTAGTTTTCTCTTCAGCAATAGAGAGCTAGTTGGCATGAAAATCATATCAAGAAGAAATCCTTCTAGAAAGGTGATTGGGCGCTTCTGTATGATTCCAGATTTCAGGATTTTCCTGGGAAATTGCAGACAAGGTGGTTGGGACCATATGAAATCAAATAATTCCATGATAATGGAACTGTCACTTTAGTTACCATTGACGGGTCTAGTTCTCCTATTCTGGTAAATGGACATCGACTACGACTCTACCATCAGTCGCTTTCAAAAGAATCATTTTTCCAAGAATTAAGTAATGGTCCTACTGTTCAGAGTTTAGCTGGTTGGGAAGGTAACCCAATGGCTTCAGCTCCATGAAATTGTTGTTTTTCCAGCATTGTACATATTGTATATATTTTTTTTCTTTGAAGATTTGATTGAGTTTTTTTAAGTTTTTTTACTTTCTAGGGAAGTCACTATAAAGAGAATTGGAGCACACAGACTAGAAAGGATGTAAAATATTACTATAACGAAGCATAATTAACACTCTTTTTTGTTCCTCATTTAAACTCCAAATTTCACTTGTTTCACTATTTCATCAAATATAAACCTTGTTTTTTATAACAAGAGATGAATATGCCATGTTTCAAAACAAAATTCATACAATGCACTAAAAATATGTGAGGTTGTGGCTGTAGTAAATGAATGCATGACATCGTAAACCATCCAATATATTGAATTCCTTCGATCATTGAATAAACCTGCTCGTAAAATTAAATGAATTTAGTTGATGACTAATTAATCCTAGATTCTCTAAAGAATTTTTTTTTGCAGGAGGTATCCAATTACTTAATTATATGGTTAAATTTGAACATCATCATGCTTTTCATTTGAACACAACTTCTGTCATTCCCTTTGTTGCGATTGTTGTTCCCTTTGTGGGCAGTGTTGTTCATACAAATCTAACAACTATCGTTCCCTTTGTTGTGATTGTTGTTCCCTTTGCAGGTAGTGTTGTTCAGTCGAACGCAACCACTGTCATTCCCTTTGTTGCGATTGTTGTTCCATTTACGGGTAGTGCCATTAATACAAATGTAACAACTGTCGTTCACTTTGTTGCAATTGTTATTCCCTTTGCGGGTAGTGTTGTTCATTCAAACGTAACAATTGTCGTTCCCTTTGTTGTGATTGTTGTTCCCTTTGCGGGTAGCGTTGTTCATTAGAAAGAAACAACTATTGTTCCTTTTGTGGTGGTTCCTGTTGTTGTTCCTTTCCCTTGAAAGTAACGATTTCTATTTTTACCAACAACACATGTTGTTTTTATGACTACTTCTGAAACGTTTATCCACTCCTTTGGGTATGAACTTCACTAACTAATTTTCAACAACATCACTTCTAATCATCATGGTAATGATTTGTCATTTTCGTTTTGAGGAATATCTAGCATACCTTACCAAATTGTTTATGGATTTATTTTTCCGAATTATCTTAATAGTGTTCATAATCCTTAACCATCGTAATTCGTTTCTTTTCCCTATATATATACATATAATTGAATGATAAATTGCCTTCACATCATAATAAGGAGTCTAAGACACATTTTTACTTGGCATTCTTACACTTCTTACGCCATCCCACACACTTAACGAGTAGACGAGTCTCCCTTAATAAAGCCTTAAAAAAATAAAAAATATATATATAAGAAATAAAATAATAATAAAAGAAATAAATATAAATAAAGAAAATAACCTTCTCCGAAAAAGGAAAGGGGGTCTCATCATGAGCTAACCTACCAGGATCATAAGAGATTAACATAAGTGACATTCCCACTATGGCTACCACACTAGGGCAATGGAATTTGGAATTTAAGGTTAAAGGAAAAGAGGTCTCATCACAAGCCGACTTGTTCACTTTGTTACAATCTAGTGAGTGGCATTGTTGTTATCTGGCTACCAAACCAAGATAGTGGCATTTTTGGGAAAATACTATTCAAACTATTTATTGAGATATGGAGATACCCCAAGCTCCAACTTCTCCTCCTTCAAACTCTGTCTTTGATCTTCCTGATATGGAGATACCATCTCCCCAGGGAGTAGAACATCCAAAACCTCAGTTCGATGAGAACAATCCTTTAGAGAAACCTAAGCGCCCAGAAGATACGTGGAATCAATTACCAATTGATCAAGGTGGAGAATACCTTGAAATTTCCCTTGGACAGAAAGAAGCAATAGAAAAAGGCAATAACATAATCAGAAAACTGGAACATGAAAACAAGACATTGAGCAAGAGGGTCAAGAAAATAAAGTTATTAAAAAAAAAATTGGTAGATTGAAAGAAAAAATTAGACAACTTAAGAAGCATTTGGAACAAGCTGACAAATCCCATAAGAAGAATAAATCTAAGAGGGATAGAGTACAGGGAAGAAATCCACTTCCCAGAAGGGAAATTCACACTAATTCTATTGAAACACAAACATATTTTCATGCTCCTTTGGAATCAGTTGAGATAGAAACTCAGACAGATGCTCTAGCAATAGTAGAAACAACTATTGATACTAAAGAAGTATTTCATTACCCTGAATAGGATTCCAATATTAGAAGGTTGGAAGAAGAACTAGAACAATCTCGACAAATCCTAACCTAATGCCGAAATGAAATGGTCACAATGACAGAACATCAGAATGTTGTCAGACAACTCCGAGCCATGTCAACAACTGAGAATGAAACCTTTGTTTAGCTCAGTAGAGGTAAAGAAAAGGTAAATAAGGTGCAGGGTCAACTTGATGGAGCTTTGGAGCAAATAAAAAATGTTTTCTCTATTTATTCTGATATATTAGCTTGCAGGGCCCCTGCTACTAATTATGCCCTATTTCTATTAGAACGTTATCTGTTATTAAAAGTGAAAGCCATTAGGGAAGGCACACCTTCTGAGTTTACCACTATCTCTAATTTTGTTTCATGTTTTAAAGAATAAGAGGATGTAGTACAATCATTTTTATGTGAACTCTATCTTCATAATTTCATTCTATAAGAAAATAGGGATGAGAACCCCAATCCATTCACTGGGGATATCCATTTTCAGGCCTTTTTGTGTTTATACAAAAATCAACTTAGGTGGGCCAAAGCACATAAGGTCTTCATGAAAAGAGAGAATGGAGACCTATGGGTTATAGGGGAACCTTCTAAACCCTTTGATACCATTATGAAACATAGAGCATTCATGAAGAGGGAGAAGGTTGTGGAATCTTTAACTCCCATACATAGACATGTTGTACATTCATCACTGTAGTATTTTGGAGAAATTAAATAAGAATCCCTTTCTGCTGCCAAATTAAGATGGAGTGTCTCTTCAAACGAAGTCAAGAACATGGAACTGTTGATACTGAGATGGGGGTGAATCAGTATCAAGTACAATTTAAAACCTTTTTCAACTTATACTTAAAAAATTCAATTATATCCAATGAGCAATGAACAATAGTATAAGAGTTACACCAATACACCACAATACATCGTGCACAATATATGAGAAATAATCAATAGTTGTTGTTCAAGGGAAGTAATGACTTCCAAAGGTAGCTACAACTTACAAATGTAAAGGGAGGGATAAACCTCCAAGAGGAAGATACAATCCTCTAATATCAAGAGAGATTTGAACTCTCCATCCTTTCCCCTTCCTTCCACCCAAGAATATATGAGAGATAATAAAAATTTACATTAAATAATCACCATCAACCAACCATCACATAGAACCTGATAATGCTTCCTGAGACTTCTTCAATTTATACAATTATTCAATTCTTGGAATACTCTGATCCTATAGATAATATTACTCAATGTATTCTCTTAAACTTCTCCAAGTTTCACTCCTTGAATCCTCCCTAAAAAGAAGTTATAGAGAGAATGGTAGACTTTGTTCAATTCTGGTTTATTCAAGAGACTGAACTTGTATAGATTCTGAAAATCGCACACAAGAAAATATAGTACGTACCATTTCCAATGAAAATTTTTCCACTTCATTTGGATTCTCTATGAAGAAGTTATGACTATTTTACCCGGAACACCCATTTATTGACTAGCTTCAGGACTGGTCAAAAACCCTATCTTCCACAGAGTGTATCTCCATAATTATAGTGAATCAAGAGATGAAACTGTTACCACAAGTACCTTGATATGTCTTATCAATACCATAGAAATTTTACCATATGACTCATTCTATAAAAAATGTTATAGCGAAAATAGTAAGATGACCTGAAAATAACATACCTTAGAACATATCACCAAAAGACTTCATCCTCCCTTGAAATCCGACCTTATTTACTTATGATTTCCTCTGAAATTCGAATTATTTTTCAAATGAATGTATAATGATATTTATTTACACCATTTATGTCACTTCCCTTTAACATTAGGGCCAACCTGACACTTTCTTATTTTGTAATTCTTTTATATAATTATCTTCAGGGCCTACATGTACTTCCTTCTTCAATTCACTTTGTCATCTTCAAAAATTCATTTCTCCTCAACCATGAGGATTCACGTGATGTGCCACATACCACTAGAAACAATGGGATGTATTACTATCCATCCATGGGTGTTTTGTTTGAATCTTCATTGTCCTTTATGTCGAAATACCTTCATCAATCTTGCGGTCCAAAACCCATGACTAGGGTTGACATCAATGACAACAACTAATATTCCAACAATATCCCCCTTTGTCATTGATGGAAACATTCATGCTTCCCCTATCATCATAATCCAAATTTATCTCCCCCTTTGACATCAATGACAAAGGGTAGGGCTTCTCCCCCTGAGTTTAATGGCAAAAGGTAACTCCCTTCTTTGGGGCTGGTCCCCCTCAACATATGGCACTCAATAATACTTCATCCTTATTTTTGGTCTTTGGGAATTTTTCTTCCTTGGAATCCTTTTGTGTGGCTTATGTCTTCTCTCTCTTCTTCATGTCTAGGATGTATATGTTGTTTGGTCTTCTTGTTGCAGTTGCAACCAATCTTCCTGAGTTATTTTCTCTGATTTTACATTTTCGGGAGTCAAACGTAAGAGTGTATCCTTGATCACACATTTTACTAACACTGAGTAGATTATGATCCAAGTCTTCAACCAATAGGACATTATTTTCTTTTACATTTTTTCTTCCAAGTTATACTACACCTTCTCCAAGTATTTTGGCAGATGAGTCATCTCCAAATGCAACATTGCCACCCTTTCTCTTCAAGCTGATGAATTTGTCTTGATCCCCAGTCATGTGTGAAGAAAATCCACTGTCTATGTACCATTCAT
>SNQJ01S0004511.1:202817-229184 GCA_010110895.2 Picea sitchensis
TCTGTGCTATCTCGATCATCCAACCCGATTGGATAATAGAAGCAAGGGATGAATGGAAGAATGAGGAAAAAGTGTGGACTCTCATTCAAAGGTTGCAGCAGTATTCCAGTGCATCAGATACACTTACATGGAAAAATGATTTGCTGTGGTACAAATATCGCTTATATTTATGTAAGAACTCCCAACTCAAACAAAAGGTACTGTTGGAATTGCACACCTCTCCAATAGGAGGGCACTCAGGATTTTTGAACACCTACCATAGAGTCAAGAAGGATTTTTTTTGGGATGGCCTTAAAACTGATGTTCAAAGGTTTGTGGGAGAATGTTTGGTTTACCAACAAAATAAGGTGGAAACAATTAATACCCTAGGTATTTTACAACCATTATCGATCCCAAGATAGCATTGGGAGGAGGTTTCCATGGATTTCATCACTGGGTTACCAAAGTCTGAAGGAAAGAGTGTCATCATGGTGATTGTTGATAGACTGACCAAGTATGCACACTTTTGTGCACTCTCTCATCCCTTCAAAGCTAGTATAGTTGCCACCACATTCATGGAGACAATTCAAAAGCTACATGGCAGCCCAAATATTATTGTAAGTGACAGAGATCCCATCTTCACCGAACATTTTTGGACAGAATTATTTTCTTGTTTGGGTACTCAATTGGCTCATAGCTCATCCTATCATTCTCAATATGATGGAAAAACCGAGAAAATATTAGATATTTTCTGAACTTTGGTTTGAATTGTTTTGATTTTATGCAGAAGTGGAAAATTATTGTTAACTGAAGATAATTAAGAAGATCATGAAGATGCACAAACCATTGAAGATTGAAGAAATCAGGCACAAAATGGTTCAAAGGAAGATTGAATTTTTATCTTGCAATCTTCATAAATAGTAAAAGTAATCCTAAGGATCTCTCGATCCTCATGATAGATTAATTTACTTATCTCATTGTAATATATAAAAAATATTGAACGATATAGAGATAATGGAATTCAGATCTCTTAATTGTTGACACTTTGTACAACAATCCCATTGTAAATGACTTATCAGTTATGGAATTAATGGAAGCTTCAAGCGTTTTGATCATTTCTGGGTAATGAGTTTTTCGTATCAGTATCTTCTAAAGATCATGGGCCCAATCGACAAGAGATACTGTCTCATCCGTAATCTTATCAATTCTGTTATAATTCTTTGATTTGATATTCCCTTCAAATAGTTAAGATAGACTCATTAATGTGTTGATTCTTTTATGAATTAGTTATGTTGGTCCATTTGCAGAGAGTAAATGTTCCATTTGGAGATTATCGATTGTTGTTCCATTTCCATTTGCTGTCAATTTATTTCTTGTGAATTCCTTTCATTTAACTTTGCATTTGTTGTTCCTTTCATTTAAATTCTTATTTGTTGTTCCTTTCATTTAATTCACATCTGTTGTTCATTTTTAAATATTCAGTAGATCATTGTTCCTTTCCAATAGATTAATTAATCATTGAGAGATTGATTCATCAAGTGTTTTCATAGACTAAATTGTTATTTCTTAGATAGATGAACGAATTAAGTAATTGGTTGATGTTTTGGTTTATGGTGTGTTTCATCTCAGAATATATTTTTGTGGATTGAGTTATTAGTTTCAGATTTTTTAGTCAATGTGTGAAGAACTTGATTATCAAAGTAATTTAGATAGACTCAAATTTGTTGCAATTGAATTATTTACATGATTTAAACCTCTATGACTAACTACATAGACTTTGCTGACAATCTTGAAATAAAATATGAATCCTCAGTTGATAAAATTAATGTCAGACTAAGGTTGTTTTTAGGACATCTTTAGAACCCAACAATGGCTCAGATCCCATTGGTTGGGTAACTCAAATGGAACAATATTTATCTTTGTATGGAATTACAAATGAATTGGCCAAACTCCAATATAGTTTTCTCCATCTAGATGAAGAACGTTGGCAATGGTAGTAATGGATAAAAAACGCTCGCCAAGGGTATGTGTCTTGGAAACAATTTGTGGTAGATCTTTATGAATGCTTTGACACTGACACCAACCATTTAGGCTATTTGACAAAGTTGAAACAATCTAGCACAATGGAATACTTTATATTCACTTTTGAGCGATTGGATTTCCATATAGAGGGCATGTCTGATGCTTTTTTCTGAGAATGTTTTATCAATGGCCTCAAGGATGAGATTCATTCCTATGTCCTCATGGATAGGTCTTAGATTTGGGTGGAAGCTACTAAAAGAGATAAGGAAGCACAACATGCTATCTCTTCTAAAAATGAAAACCCTCCTTTATTCCTTTCTTCAAACCAGTCACTCCCACTCCACTAAAGATCCAAAAATTGACTAGAGAAGAAATGGTTGAATGTCAACTCAAAGGAATTTTTTATGATTGTGATGAAAAATATTTTCCTAGGAACAAGTGTAAAGAAAAAAATATTTTTATGGCCATCTCCGAGGATGTTTTAGAAGACGATGTTGAGGCCCCCCTGTGGCTGAGTCACCTGAACCCACTGACATGACCCCACCGTCCGACCCTCCTGAAGTTGAACTGATCATTTCCCTGAACGTTCTCACCAGGTTCTCTGCTCCCCAAAACCTCAAGCTAATTGGTTACATTAAGGATCAGAAGGTCATCATCCTTGTTGACAATTGAAGCACCCATAATTTTATTCATCGCCACATTTCCCAAGAAACTAATTTCTATATCCGTTACATCAATAATTTTGAAATCATGATTACCAATGTTGGGTCCATGAAATGTGGGGGGAATTGTGAAAATGTGTGTCTCCAAATTGGTTAGTACCACATGAAATATCATATGTTTTCTATCGACATGGGTTTTTGTGAAATTGTGTTGGGTGCAAAATGGCTAAGGACTCTGGGTCCCATTCTCATGGATTTTAAGGAATTAACCATACAATTCAACCAGGAGGGATGACAATATAAGTTACAAGGCATCACCACTAGTTCCCCGGAGATCATCAGTTCCCATCGCATAGACAATATCCTCAAAAAAGATCATTATGGAATTATTGCACAACTCCATGCCATTCACTCCACTAAGACACCCTTTTTGTCACAGGACCTCCAATCCATCCTCTCGAAACATACAGTTGTTGTTTCCGCACCCCAGGGAATTCCTACTTCTCGTGTTTTTCATGATCATTCCATTCCCCTTGTCCCTGGCATCCTTCCTCCCAATGTTCATCCCTATCGCCATCCCTTTTCCCAAAAAAATTAAATTGATAAAATTGTTAAAAAATTTCTCACCGCAGGTGTTATCCATCCTAGTACAAGCCACAGTATACAAAATGTATCTCCCCAAAGTCCTCTCTCATGTGTAGGTAGAACTGGAGATGTAGATAACCACATCTTTGAAAAATACATACCGACATCATGTATTCCATGCAATTGTAGAAGAAAATCAGATTCTAGTTCGTATTCATAGGACTCCAAAATCAGACTCCCACCATTGAAAAATAGCAACAACAGGGAAACTTACCCGTCAACGAGGGATGAGAAGAGCTCATCCCCAAAAATTGGAAACCACAACAACAAGTCTAACAAATTGCAAAGTTGAAGAACAAAAAACCAGTGAACAACAATGAATAGGTCGAACTGCAATTGTAGGACCTCAAATTTTCAAAGTTGAATCAAACAAGAACAATAATCATGGAACGAAGCAACGAACAAGCATCGACCATTGAAGCAGTGATGTCGACCATGAACAAAACTGTATTGCAACGCATTTGTACAGTAAACATTTAAGACTGCCAAAGATGTTAGGTAAACTCTTAAGACTGTCAGGACCGTTGAAGGACATGGCCATGTGCAAGCATTTAAGAAAAAATGTAGCATGGCAGGCCTGTTCTCTCGAAGCACACAACAATAAAGAAAAAATCACACATAGTAATATGGTAGAGAATGTATTCTACCTAGCAGGAAATGATAAAGGAAACATTCGAACTAATGCTAGCATTAATCCACCTTCGACCAATGCATAATAAAATATATGATTCAAAAAGACCATATACGATCAAATACTTTGGATATGCCAAGGTATATAACATTGGGAATAGAGAAGCCGGAAATAATACCTCCAATCCATTGTCCAATCAGATCTTGAAAAACATGGTACTTTCTATTATAAACTGGAAACCGCAACAACAGGTCCAACAACTTTCAAAGTTGAAGAATAACAAACTAGTGAACAACCACGAAGAGGTCGAATTGCAACTGCAGGACCTCAACTTTGAAAAATTGAATCAAACAAGAACAAGAATCATGGAAGGAAGCAACAAACAAGCATCTAACACTGGAGCAGTGATGTCGATGATGAATGAAATTGTATTGCAACACATATTTACAATAAACATTTAAGACTTCCAGATCTGTTAGGTAAACACTTAAGACTATCAAGACCGTCGAAGGGCATGGCCTTGTGCAAGCATTTAAGAAAAAATTCAGCGTGGCAAGCCTGTTCTCTCGAACCACGCAACAATAAAGAAAAAATCACACATAGTAATATGGTAGAGAATGTATTCTACCTAGCAGAAAATGATAAAGGAAACATTCGAACTAATGCTGCTATCATTAATCCACCTTCGACCAATGCATAATAAAATATATGATTCAAAAATACCATATACGATCAAATACTTTGGATATGACAAGATATATAACATTGGGAATAACGAAGTTGGCAATAAGACCTCCAATCTGTTGTCCAATCAAATCTTGATGAACATGGTACTTTATATTATATAAAAATCGATGTTTTCACTTCCCTTGTTCCAACAATAGATAATATGGAAATATTTCTGGTCAATGCACAATCTAATACAAGGTCAACGATTTGTCAATCGCTATAGTCCCTCTATGAACGAGGTAGACACTCCTAAGACAACATTTAAAACTCATGAGGTCCACTATGAGTTTTGTTTCATGCCCTTTGGCTTGTGTAATGCTCCCTCCCCTTTCCAAAGCCTCATGAACCATGTCTTATGTCCTTTTCTCCATCATTTTGTCTTAGTTTTCTTTGATGATATCCTCATCTATAGTAAAACCTGGACAATCCATCTTGCTCATGTGGATCGATTTCTACATCTACTCTCTTAGAAACAAATTTTCCTCAAACAATCTAAATGTGCTTTTGGCACCTCAGAACTTGAGTACTTGGGTCATATTTTTGGCAAGGCAAGTGTCAGGGTGGATCCTAAAAATATTGAAGCTATGCAGGATTGGCCTCACCCAAAGACTCTCAAAATATTGTGTGGATTTCTGGTTTTAATAGGATATTATTGCAAGTTTGTTAAGATTTATGGAAAGATTGTGGCACCTCTCACTACTCTCCTTAAAAATAATTCTTTCACTTGGACTCTTGCAGCTAAGCATTCCTTTCAAACCTTGAAGGTGACCATGTGCACCACTCCAGTCCCAAACCTTCTTCATTTCACAAATACCTTTTTCCTGGAATGTGATGCTTCTGGGAGAGGAATTGGAGCAATCCTTATGCAATATGGTCAGCCATTTGCCTTTACCAACAAACAATTGTCAAAGCGACATTTGGGCCAATCAATCTATGAAAAGGAAATGTTGTCTCTTCTGCATGTAGTGTATCTTTGGCACCCTTATCTATTGGGGAAATGCTTACAAATTAATACTGATCATCAAATCCTCAAGTATTTTCTAGAACAACTCCCTTCCTCCTCAGAGCAACAAAAATGGGTGACTAAGATCTTTTTATATTATTATGAGAACATTTACAAGAAAGGCAAAGACAATGTGGTTGTTGATGCACTTTCAAGAAAATATGAAGATGAAGGGTCCCTTTTTTCCCTCTCCTTCATTGTACTAGTGTAATATTCCAGATATAAAATAATATGTAGAACAAAAATAATTAGCTAGAAATGGCAGATAAACAATGATATAACCTGAACAACACCACAATAATACCAAAATAATACCAGAATAACACCAGAAAGAGCACTTTGATTACTGTGAGAAATGTTCACTTGCCTCTTCGAGGGGGAAACCTCCAGCAGAGAAGATCTCTATTACAATAATATCCAAGAAAAAAATTCTCATACCCTCTATTCCTATTTGTACTAAATCTATCTATACAAAAGAAAAATTTATAGGAAGATCCTTATAGAAGCGAAAGCTTCTATTAGGTCTTCTTAGATTTGACTTATTCCTCCTTATTGCTAGGCCTTATTAATATTGACCTTTATTACATGGAAATATATTATTCTACCCACTTGAGGGGTTAGGTAGGTTAAGTCCCTAGCATGCCCTCCCCCTTAGAATCAACCTTGTCCTCAAGGCTTGAGATGAGAAAATTGTTGCAGAATGTTAGTGGGCTCACAGGTGGCATCTGCTGGAGTTGTATATTTCCAATGAACTAACACTTCCTTGATGGTACGATGGCAAAGATGATTCTCTCGCTGGTCCAAAACTACTTATGGATGCAACCAGATGGATCCTTCTTCATCCAACTCAGGAAGGTTTGTTTGAGTTTGACACTTAGTTCCAATCACCTTCTTTAAGAAAGAGACATGAAAAACAGGATGGAGCTTAAAATGATTGGGTAAATCTAACTGATAGGCCACCTTCCCAACATGCTTGCAAACTGTATAAGGACCATAAAATTTGGGTGCCAATTTCTAATAATGTTTGGCCTTGAGTGAAGTTTTCTTATAAGGTTGCAGTAGAAAAAATACCTGGTCTCCTTCAAAAAATTGTCGTTCCAAGCGATCTTCATCGGCTTGTTGCTTCATGCAATTCTGAACCATGAAAAAATTCTCTTTGAGGTTATGGAGAATAGCCTCGCAAATTGTAAGTGTTTGGTCAACCGCCTGGACCTTCGATACACCTAGCATGTAGGAGAAAACTAAAGGTGGATTTTGGCCATATACTGCTTCAAAAGGAGTCATACGAGTAGTTGTATGGTAAGAAGTGTTGTACCACCATTCAGTTAATGGTAACCATTGAGCCCATTGATTTTTCCTTTCAGAGGAAAAGCACCTCAAATAAGTCTCCAAACACTTATTGATGACTTTAGTTTGACCATCAGTGTGGGGATGATAGGCGGTGCTGAGATGAAATTGGGTGCCCTGGAGTATGAACATTTCTTGCCAGAAATTGTTTGTGAAAGTTGGATCTCTATCAGAAATAATAGAATGAGGCATGCCATGAAGCTTGAAGATATGATCCATGAAAGTTTCATCTATAGTTGATGTGGTAAATGGGTGTTGAAGAGAACATAAATGAGCATACTTAGAAAAACGATCCACAACCACCATGATGACAGACTTATTTCCTGATTTAGGTAATCCCACAATAAAATCCATAGAGATTTCCCTCCAAATAGTGAGTGGAATCGGAAGTGGTTGGAGTGTGCCAGGAGGTTTAATGGTTTCACTTTTGTTGCGTTGACAAAAATCACATTTTGCTACAAAAGTGCCAACCTGCTTTTTCATACCATCCCAGAAAAAAAAAAACGTTTAACCCAGTCATAGGTTTTGGTAAACCCTGAATGCCCAACTGTGGGAGTAGCATGAAGCTCAGAAAGCACCGTGGATTTAAGTTGTGTATTTTTACTTAAATACAAACAACCTTTGTAGCGAATTTCATCGTTGTGCCAAGAGTACCCTGGGGAAACTGGAGACATGGATTTTAATTGTTGGATCATATGCGAGATTTTAGGATCATGTAGCTATTCTTGGCGCACAACTTAGAGACAATCTGGTACAATGAAGCAGAGGGAAAAAAGGGACCCTTCATCTTCATATTTTCAAGAAAGGGCGTCAACAACCACATTTTATTTTCCTTTCTTGTAAATGATCTCATAATCATAACCAAAGAGCTTAGTTACTCATTTTTGTTGCTCTAGGGAGGAAGGTCGTTGCTCTAGAAAATACTTGAGGCTTTGATGATCTGTCTTAATTTGGAAGCGTTTCCCTAGGAGATAAGGGCATCAAAGATCCACTGGATGAAGAATAGCCAACATTTCCTTTTCATATATTGATTGGCCCAAATGGCGTTCAAACAATTGTTTTCTAGTAAAGGTCAAAGGTCTGCTTTATTTCATAAGGACAACTCCAATTCCTTTGCCTAAGGCATCACATTCAAGGACAAATGTTTTTGTGAAATCAGGAAGGGCCAAGATCGGAGTAGTACACATAGATTTCTTCAAATCTTGAAAATCTTGATCCTCTGTGAGATTCCAAGTGAAAGAATTCTTTTTAAGGAGAGCAGTGAGAGGGGCCACAATCTTTCCATAATTTCGAATAAACTTGCCATAATAGTAGGTTAAACCCAAAAAACCACGCAAGATTTTGATAGTATTGGGGTGAGTCCAATCCTGCATTGCTTCAATCTTTTTAGGATCCACCTGGACAACAACCTTTCCAACAATATGACCCAAGTACTCTACTTCTGAGGCTCCAAAGGAATATTTAGAGTGTTTGAGTAAAATTTTGTTCTGTGAGAGTAGATGGAGAATTTGATCCACATGGGAAAGATGAGATTGCCAAGTTTTAATATAGATGAGAATATCATCAAAGAATACTAAGACAAAATGACAGAGAAAAGGATGGAATACATGATTCATGAGGCTTTGGAAGGTGGAGGGGGAATTACACATGCCAAAGGGAATGACCTGAAACTCATAGTGATCCTTATGAGTTCGAAAGACAATCTTGGGTATGTTAGCTTCTTGCATACATATATGGTGGTAGCCAGAATGCAGATCAAGTTTAGTGAAGTACGAAGCACCACTCAACTCATCCAAGATGTAACAAATTATAGGAATGGGGAACTTTTCCTTGATGGTTAGATTATTTAGGGCACAAAAGTTGAGACACATGCACCAAGTACCTTCTTTCTTAAGTACCGTGACCACAGGTGAAGAATAAGGGATGGTACTGGGGAGGATAACACCCACTTGGAGCAATTCCTGCACTATTTTCTCAATTTCATTCTTTTGGGCAAAGGGTTGACGATAAGGGTGAACATTGGGAGGAAGACTACCAGGAACAAGGGGAATGGAATGATCATGAACACCATGAGAAGGAGGAATTCCTAGAGGAGTGGAAAAATAGCTTGATGTTTGGAAAGGATAGCTTGGAGGTCAGGATGCACAAAGGTTGTCTCAATGACGTGAATAGAATGGAGTTGAGCAATGATACTGGAGTGCCCTTTCTTGAGGATATTTTCCATACGATGGGAACTAATGATCTTATGAGAACCAATTGTGAGACCTTGGAATTGATACCTTTGTCCTTCTTGTTGGAATTGCATGGTTAATTCCTTAAAATACATAAGAATGGGACCCAAAGTGCATAACCATTTAACACATAGCACAATGTCACAACCTCCCATGTCAATGGAAAACATATGATATTTCAGTTGGTAATGTCCAATTTGAAGATGGAAATTTTCACAATTCCCACCACATTTCATGGACCCACCATTGGCTATCATGATTTGAAAATTATTGACAACATGAATATAGCAATTGGTTTCCTGGGCAATGTGATGATGAATAAAATTGTGGGTGCTACCACTATCAACAAGGATGCTGAAATTCCTGTGCTTAATGTAGCCAATGATATTGAGCGTTTGTGGAGTCGAGAAGCTAGTGAGGGCATGAAAGGAACTAAGAGGGTCAACAAGCTCTTGGGTGGCATCAGGAAGGGAAGGTTCTTCAACAAGGGGAACTGTCACATCCTCTTCAGGAACATCTTCAGAAATGACCATAAATAGTTTTTGTTCCTTACACTTGTGCCCTGGAAAATATTTTTCATCACAATTATAGAAAAGACCCATCAGTTGGCATTTATCCATTTCATCCCTAGTGAGTTTCTAGACCTTGAGGGGAGTGACAGGGGGATTGGGATTAGTGGGTTGAGGGTGAGAAAAAAAAGGGGGTTTTTTGTTTTGGGAAAAAACAACTTGTTGGGCCTATTTAGCACGTTGAGTAGCTTCCAGCAAAGTTGGAGGGTGGGCCATGAGAACTTGACATCAGATTTCATCCTTGATACCACTGATAAAGTATTAATGAAAGAACGCATCTGACATGCCCTCTATTCGAAAGGCCAAATTCTCAAAAAAAGTGATGAAGTATTCTACTATGCCTGACTATTTCAACTTGGTTAAACGACCGAGATAGTGGGTATCAATATCAAAGTGGGCATAGAGCTCAATAACAAACTGGGTCAGGCAATATACCCCTGACGTGAATGTTTTCGCCATTTCCACCATTGCCAATGTTCAAGATCTAGATAGAGGAAAACATAGTGAATTTTGGCCAACTCATCAGTAATACCATGCAGAGAAAAATAATTCTCCATTTGAGTGACCCAAACTGTAGGATTAGAGCCATCAAATTTATTGACTTCTACACGGGGAAGACGTGGTTCATGATGAAAGGTGTTGGAGTGAAAATGCAGAGACTGAGAGGAATCAACAACATCGGGTTGGTCTGAGGAGGAAGGACCTGTAGTGAGGTTCAAAAATTGATTGACAACAGACTGGAGGGAGGTCAATTGGGTTGTGAGGTTGGATTCCATGTTGTTAAATTTGTTCTCTAATTTGTCAGTGTGGGAATGGGTAGAATCCATCTAAGATGTGAGATGTTCGATGGAGACATGGGCTTGATTAATTGAAGTTGTGAGTGGTGGCCATTTGGAGAGGGGAAGTGTCGGTAAGAAAAAAAATGGGTGGGTGGGACCACAAACAAAAATGACTTAGAAGTGATAGGTACCACGATGATCAGTGCTTGAAGGGAAATATAATGGAATAGGTGGAAAAATAGGGAAACTAGGAAGGAGTCAGGTCCTACTGAAACAAAAAGGATTAAAAATGAAGGGTATGATTGTGACAGGGAGAAAAGGGGAATCCAATGGAATAGGTCCCAAATATGTGTGCCGACATGACCAATATACTCTTTTTTTTTCTTACTCCTGCCGAGTTATAATTTGGCCTGAAGAATACTACAGTGAAAAAATGCCCAAATGATTAATAGGAATAAATGTGTAGTAATTTCGCAACCATAATACAGAAGACACTATAGCACATCAATAGATCTTGTTGGTTCTATTTATGTTTCCTTCCCAATGGTTAGGGTATTCAAGGGTTCTACAGACAAGGGTTTGCCTTGTGCTATAACTCTCTGATATATGTGCAGGGTCCAACAGTAGTACTCAACCTAATATCTCAGGGCACCAACTAAGGAGGCTAGAACATACCCTTAGCCGTACTACCTGACTACCAAGGTACTAGAGAGTATCCTCCTGAGTGTTATTCTTGGTGGCACTATAGAATTTAGGCGGTTGATTGGTTTATCTATGGAGGGCTTTAGGAGATATAGGTCAATCCGTATACAGATGTTGTCTTATGCACTACCACTCGACGGGGTACCAACAGGGGTTACAAGGGTGGCCAACATATGTGTGCTTAAGTACCACTTGTATTCCTTGCATTTATGAATCCTTGATCGTGGGTTTATACATGTAACAACAGATCTCAGTAGCTTAAAGATGCCAGAATACATCTCTACCCTGAAAAAAAATTTAACCCACAATTTTCTGCCAAGGAAGATGCTTTGATACCACTTGCAATATTCCAGATATAAAATAGTATGCAGAACATAAATAATTAGCTAGAAATGGCAGATAAACAATGATATAACCAGAACAACACCACAATAATACCAAAATAATACCAGAATAACACGAAAAAGAGAACTTTGATTACTAAGAGAAATGTTCACTTTACTCTTCGAGGGGGGAAGCTCCAGCAGAGCAGAGATCTATTAGAATAATATCGAAGAAAAAACTTCTCATACCCTCTATTCTTACTTATACTAAATCTATCTATCCAAAAGAACAATCTAGAGGAAGATCCTTCTAGAAGCAAAATCTTCTATTAGGTCTTCTTACATTTGACTTATTCCTCCTTATAGCTAGGCCTTATTAATATTGAACTTTATTACATGGAAATATATTGTTCTACCCACTTGAGGGGTTAGGTAGGTTAGGTCCCTAACAACTATATTGGCTCTAAGATGTTCGCCAGGAATGGCTACAAGATCCAAAAATTTTGCATCTGATCCAACATTTGCAGGCCAATTCTCTAGTTTCCCTAGGGTACTCTTGGCACAATGATGATCTTTACTACAAAGGTCATTTGTATTTAAGTAAATAGTCACAACTTAAATCCACTATAATTTTCGATCTTCATGCTACACCCACAGCTGGGCACTCAGGGTTTACCAAAACCTATGACCAGTTCAAATGTTCTTTTTTCTGGGATGGTATGAAACAAGACGTTCACAATTTTGTGGAAATTTTTTATGTTTGTCAATGAAACAAGGATGAAACAATCAAAGCTCCTGGCACACTACAACCAATTTTGAGTCCACATGCTATTTGGAGGGATATTTCTATGGATTTTATTGTGGGCTTACCTAAATCAGGAACTAAATCAGTCATCATGGTGTTCGTTGATCATTTTTCCAAGTATGCTCATTACTGTGCTCTTCAACACCCATTTACCACCTCCATTGTGGCCCAACTTTTCATGGATCATGTCTTCAATATTCATGGCATGCCTCATTCTATTGTTTCTGATCGAGACCCCACTTTCACCAACTTTTTTTGGCAAAAACTATTCAAGGTAAAGGGAACCCAATTGCATCTCAACAAAACTTATCATCCCTAGACTAATGGTCAAACTGAAGTTGTCAACAAGTGTTTAGAAACATATTTGAGGTGTTTTGCATCGGAAAGGAAAAATCAGCGGGCTCAATGGTTACCACTAGTTGAATGTTGGTACAACACTTCTTACCATACAACTACCTGCATGACTCCTTTTGAAGTAGTATATGGACAAAAGATACCTTTAGTTCTTTCATACATTCTAGGTGTCTCGGAGGTCCAGGCGGTTGACCAAACACTTATAGTTTGAGAGGTTATTCTTCGTACCCTTAAAGAGAATTTGATCATGGACCATAATCACATGAAGCAACATGCAGATCAAGGTCTCTCTGAACGTGAATTTGCTGAAGGAGACCATGTGTTTCTTTGACTACAAATTTATAAGAAAACTTCCCTCAAGGTTGACCATTGTCAGAAACTGGTGCCCAAATTTTATGGTCCTTATACCATTCTCAAGCGTGTGGGACAAGTGGCCTATCAGTTATCTTTTCATAGTTATTCTAAAATCCATCCTATTTTCCATGTCTCTTTCTTAATGAAGGTGATTGGAACTAAGTGCTAAACTCAAACCATCATTTCCAAGTTAGATGGAGAAGGCTCCATATGGTTGCAGCCACAAGAACTTTCGGACCAACGTGAGCATAGTTTGTGTCATCACACCATTAAGGAAGTGTTAGTCTAGTGGAAAGATACAAATCCAACAGATTCCACTTGGGAACCATCTACCATTCTGCAACAATTTCCTCATCTCAATCCTTGAGGACAAGGTCGTTTTCAAGGAGGAGGACATGTTAGGGACCTAACCTCCCTAACCCATCATTTAAGTAGAATAATATATTTCCATGTAATAAAGGCCAATATTTATAAGGCCTATGAATAAGGAAGAATAAGTCAAATGTAAGAATACCTAATAGAAGCTTCCTCTTCTAGAAGGATCTTCCTCTAGATTGTTCTTTTGGATAGACAGATTTAGTACAAATAGGAATAGAGGGTATGGGAAGTTTTTTCTTGGATATTATTGTAATAGAGCTCTGCTCTGTTGGAGGTTTACCCCTCGAAAAAGTGAACATTGCTATCATTAATCAAGGTGCTCTTTCTAGTGTTATTTTCGTATTGTTTTGGTTATATCATTGTTGTCCTGCCATTTCTAGCTAAAATATTTCTATTCTGCATACTATTTTATATATGGAATACTACATGTCACACATTTGACTTACACTTAGAAGATTATGTTTCATATCTTCCACTAGTAAATCATTTTCTTCCTTGGTATCCTTGTTTCCAATTCTGACTGTGCCTCTTCTAATGATTCTAGTTGAGTCATCATTTCCAAAAGAGATCTATCCATCTCTTTCATTTCTCAATGTTAGAAACCTATCCTCATCACCTGTCATGTGCTTTGAGCAACCACTATCAACATACCAACCATGTTTCTTGTGTTTATATTGTAGAGCGAGTATGCATTCTTCATTGTTATATTGATTCTTCTTTCTTATCCATATTCTCTACTAAGGTTCATGTCTGTGAATATTGTTATTCTATTGTGATTCTCTAGGAGGGACTGCCATTATACAATCTTTGGCCATTTGTCCAAAGTTGTTTCACTTGAAGCATTCCACTTCAGTGCTCAAGGATTCAAAACTGATGTAGCGTCTTCTCTATGTTTCACTAGGCCTTCTTGGATAACCATTTTGTGCATGATTTTCAAAGTTGTTTCTGTTTATGCTATTTTCTCTGCAATTTACAGCTTTATGTCCAAAATTATTACATGCATAACATAAACCAAAGAATATAGTTTGATACTTGAGAGTTGAAGATATTTTGAAAGGAGTTACTCTTTTGAATCCTTCTTCTTTTTGAGGCCTTCTTGTTTCTGGTTGTCACTGATTATGAAATCTAAATCTTCTGGGTGGAGGAGTGTCCCTATGATCTTCCTTGTAAAACTTCTTGTCTCCTTCGATGGTATCTGCATAACTTCTTGGATATGTTTCTTGATATGTTGTTCTGGAGATTGATCCCTTTCCTGTCTGATTATATCCAAGTCCGGACTTGTCATGATTTGGACTTTGACTGCTGATACTATCATCCAAAACTTTTGATTTGTTTTGCTTGTTTTTCTTTTGAATATATTTTCTCAATTTATGACAATCTCTGCTTCCAAATTTCCAATGATCTCGTCTCTTTCTTCTAACCATTATTTGAGTGATTCTTAAATTATTTTGTCTTCTCCAAATTGGATTTTTAATTTAGTGATAATCTGTTCTAGTTCTTCAGAGTTGGAACTTTGATATTCCTCTTTTATTTTTAGTTATGCCTGTAGTGACTTGTTTTTCTTCTTTTCCCTTTTTATAACTTCTATGGCACTCATCAATTCTTCTCTATAGTCAAATTCCGCCTCTTCATACTCTTCTTCAGTGCCTTCTTCATCAGAGTCTTTTATTGCCATGAATATAACCCTTTCTTCCTCACTTCCACTGTCTTCATCTTCGTCTAATGAGGTGCTATATTCTTTTTTGCAAAAGATTTTTCTTGAAGAATTTATTTTTCGTTTTCTTTGCTTTGTACATTTGTTTTCTATTTGAATCATATTCTTCATTTATTTATTTTTTCTTATGGGGACATTTGTTAGCAAAATGACCAATACCATTACAATTAAAACAAATCAATGGAAGCTTACCTTTATATTTTCCACCGGTTCCATTTTTCATTCTTCTAACAAATTTGGCTACTTCTTCATCGTCTTCTAAGATGTCACTACTGCTACTATATTGTTTTTCCTTTTTATTTCCCTTTTTCTTTGATTTATTGGATGCTTTGAATGCTTCTTCTTTTCTATCTGGATTCTCCTGCTCAGTTCTCATTTCATAGGCTGTGAAAATTCCATGTAGTTCATTGAATCTAGATCTGTTCTTTATTCTAGTGCTGAGATATTAGGATCAAATATCATTGGAAGAGATCTTAGTACCTTTTGAAAAATTATAGATTCATCAACTTCTTCTCCCAATCCTCTAATTGCATTCACTATTTCATCAACTCGTAAGAAGTAAGATGCGATATTCTCATCTTCCTTCATCTTTAGCTGTTCAAATTGACCTCTGTAAGTTTGAAGCTTTGCTGATGTTAGTCCCTAAAGTTGCACTTGACTATGAGAGAGAAAGATAGGGTATCATTCGTTATTGCAAAGTATTTATAAGGTTTTATGATTTGGTTTTTTCTTAGTAGGGTGGTTGAAAACTGGCTCAAGGTTACAACATAACATGAAAATCAAGATCAGAACATAACATATCCCATTGGCTGAATAATAGGTGGACACATAGATAGATTAAACCAATTAAGAAAGGAATATGAAGTCTTAAATTTGTCAACTTCACATGAATTCTAGTCTCAAAATGTCATAAAGAAACAAGACTATCAGCTTGATATCAAAACTTGAAAAATTATCTCTATAGTAAAGTTTTCACTGTATAAATTAACAGTCAAGAATAAAAAAGCATTGCAATCTGAATAATGAATTCAAGCAAGAATATAGAAATAACAGAGTAGAAAAAGAGGGTCTAACCATCCATATGCCTTTTTTTATTAAGTTTCAAATTGAACATAAATGCCTTTTACAATGAGCTTCACAAAAAGGTCCCCTGGATCTCCAATTTTTCGACCTTCACATAGTCTTTCCCCTGTCTATTTAAACTATCTATAAAACTTCTAGATCCTATAATCTAGTATAGATTTAATGACTAGATTGGAATAGTATCTATCTACTAAGGTATTTAACTAAAAAATAGCTTCTACGATCTCAAAATATATCATAGCTCAAAAACTTGATATTGCATAATATTGCCAGCATTTACATTTGATTCTACAAAATAGGAATTAGTTTGATTTAGTCAAACAGATCGAGGTCTTAGCATCTCACTGACTAAAAATGAGTAGGCTTTGCCATATTTCATGGAAAACATTTAAATCATGATTGTAGCATATCTCCATGTAACCTTTAGGATATAATCACATCAGTAGCTTTAGCATTTTTCTGTTTGAGTTTTGTGGTAAGCACAAAATTGTGCTAATAGAGTCTAAAATTTATCTCCCTAAGTTCTTTGAGAAATGCCCTTTTCTCTTTCATCTTCTTTTTAAAACCTTGAATCCTTTCTTGCTAGCGAGCATTCCATTGTTCTATTTGCGCTTTTTCTTTCTTTAACTGTCTCACTGTTTTATGAAATTCCTTGATCCTTTCTTTATCAGTTCTGATTTTAACTCTGAATCCTGAGCATTCTTCAAAAGGTGCAGGTTCATTCAGGTTTAAGGAAACTTTGGGTTCTTTTTCTTTAACTTGGTACTTTGAGACTAATCTTGAGCTATGTTCTTCATCAAAATTTGTTGTATCTATAGCTTTAGGCACATCTGATATGTGATCTGAGTCTTCAAAGTAATCATGTTTATCCTCAGGGGTTTCACTGATACCTTTAGCCATCTCTTTATATTTTTCTAATCTGGTTAAATCTCTCATTACAGGTCCTGTAGATGATGACATCATTTTTTTACCTTTGCTGACTGGTTTCTTAGGCAATGAAGTTCTTTTTTCCCTTTTCCTGGTACCTGCTTCAACATTCTCAGAGTCATCTTCTATGAATATGATGTTTTCTTCTTTGATTTATGGATTAAACATGGCCTTTGACTTTAGTCTATACTAATTGGTGACCCTAGTAGAATTCCTTCTAGGTTTTTGTGATACAGACACACCTTTAACCCTTTTCCCTTTCACTACAACACCCCTTTTTCTGTTTGATGGCGATTCATGCTTGACTGTAGTTTGAGTATCAAAATATTTATCTGAATCAGTTTCCCCTTTAACATCTTCTTCAGAAAATGTTTGAATTTATGGATCCCACCTAGGTCTTTTACTTCTTTTGTTCCTGGTCACCATGATATCAGGCATCTCCTCTTTCACAAGGGTTTCATCGATTGAAATATCTCAGCTCTGTGTAATAATATTTCTCCCTTTACCTTTATTTTGTTTATTAGATTGTGTGTTAGGGTTTAAAGATTGCCTGAGCCAGCTCCAGGGCTTCTGTAATTCGCTCAAAGCAGATATAACTAAATTTTTAATTAGGAATTGATGAAACATAATGCTCTTAGCATTTGTGGAAAGTGACTGCACCCTCTTTGACATCTTTGTCAAGATTTTGAGTAGAAAATAAGGGAGATTTAAAGGGTAATCACCATTTAAATGCATTAGTATCCTAATGTGGTAGATATAGACCAGTAAGAATCTACCTTCATAGGTGATATACCTGTGGATCATGATTAGAGTAGTGTGCCATTGGGGTTGAATCCAACTACGAGGTACTCTCCTTTTCAAATTCGGATTTTTCTTATCTGGAAGCAGGAATTGGATTACAAACTTTGTAACCACATGCTATTTCTTCCACCATATTTCTCCTCCAACCACCAACCTGCAAGCCTTTGCAATGGTTTTCTCTATCACTAGCATCAGCATCTTACCGATCTCTACCTCATGACCATCAACATTCAGAGCGAACTCCATGGAGACCTGCTCATCGTAACCTATAAAAGTGTTAAGGAATTCAAACCACCCAGCGTCTTTGAACCTTTGAGCCATTTGAGGATAGGCTTCAAGAAGTTCGGCACCTTCTCGTTCTATTCTGACTACCTATCCACTCCTCTTTGGCGCCATCAAAACAAAATTCTGTAACTAGCGCCCTCAGGTTCCAAATTTTCCACCTGCAATCTGTTAGTGTATATCGTTCCTTTGAGTGAATACCTGCGCCTAAATTCAGAAAAATAAAATAGGTTTAATATAACGATCATTGAGAATTGGGTGATTTAAAATGAGTCCTGCACGGGTACACAACAATTAGATTATGAAACGGTTTGAATCGGTAAATGATTCCAAGTTTTTGTGGATGCATGCGAACTCTCAATCCATGATTCATGTCATCATAATGAAATCTGGATGGCAGGCGTGTATCAAGGCATGATTATTTTGGTGCTACGAGAATAACCTTATTCCCGTAGCACTATTAATGACTTAGCAAAATTTGAAAGTTTTAAATTCAAACAGGCATATAAGGTGACACCTCGTTTTAAAACCATGTCTTTCAAAATCAAACTTAAATAAACTATCCAAAAACTATAATGCAAACCATAAGACACTAAAAACAAAGATCAAAATCAACTGGAAACATAAAATGAAGTGTAGGTAAGAAGGGTTTAGGATAATGGTTTCTCACTAAACCAAGACAAAATTAGAGACTAACACTGGCTCCTTTTGGGGATAGAGTTTTGATAATAAACTCCAAGAACTGCAGACCAATGCCTTTCCTTTATCTCTGATTCACTGATTCCCCTACAACTGTTAGTCTTTTATTCTCAACATAACTGTAAAAACATGTCCATTGGGTATATGGAGTCTTTATTGAAAGGAAAACCTACTGTACTAACTGAAACCTGATGGGCCCTTAGAGAAAATAGTGCTTCAAGAACCTCCGATTCACTGGGCCCCAAAATTTTTTAGTGTTATCTAAATTATGCAGGGAAAAAGTGTTATTGTTCATTACCTTGGCTATCCTGAAAGGACCATACCATAGGTTATTGAACTTTCCATGTTTTGCTTTATCCTCTCTCCTGGCATCCCATCTTAACACCAAATCCCCTTCATTGAAAACATCTTTCTTAGTTCCCTTATCGAATGTGGCCTTGATTTTTCTCTGATGAGCAACATCTTTCTGATTAACCTATTCTCTGACTTGCTGAACTTCAATCATTTGAAAAATTCTTCTTTGGACATCATTGGGTTCCTCTAGTTCTTCTTGTAGAAACTTTAAGACTGCCAGGCCCAATTGAGTTGGAAGAATTGCTTCTGTCCCGTATACCATCTGTAAAGGAGATGTCCCAATAGACTTCTTGTTATTGATACGATCAACCCAAAGGGAAAACTTTAACTTGGAATCCCATGATTTTCTATTTTCTGTTAGTAATTTTTTGATAATCCTTATCAGAGTTTTATTGGAAGATTCTGCCAATCCATTCCCTTGGGGGTAGTAGGTGGTAGGATGAACCAATTTGATGATATACTTTTTACAGAATTCAATCATGGAATTTGATTTAAAATCCTGTGCATTATCAGTGACCAGTTTTTCAGGACAGCCAAACCTAGAAAAAATATATCCTTCTAGAAATTCCATGATTACCTTGTCTGTTGTATTCTGTGTTGGAATTGCTTCAATCCACTTCATAAAATAATCTGTGGCTGTAAGAATCCATCTATGTTGTCCTGAGGATGAAGGATTAATCTCTCTGATGAAATCCAATCCCCACTGTTGAAATGATCCATGGGCGATGATTGGTTTCAGAGGCAGAGATATAAGTTTCTGCTTTCCAGCAAATTTCTGACAAGGTTCACATGCCCTGACCTGAGAAAAAATATTTGAGAATAGAACTGGCCAGTAATAGCTTGCTCTAATAATCTTGAAGGCAGTAGCCTTCCAATGATGATGGCCTTCCCAGACACCATGATGCAAATCATGAAATATTTGTTTAGCTTCCTTTTCGTCCACACTCCTCAACAAAAAACCATTGGGGTCTTTCCAGAACAGGGTCTGATCAACAATACAGTACTTTACAGCTCTCAACTTTAATGCTCTGAATTTTGATTTATCCAACTCTGGGGGATATTGAAAATTCAACAGAAAAAAGATGATATCTTTGTACCATTTTGAATAAACATACTTGTTGTTTATCTGTGAATTTATTTCTTCAATATGGACAGAAGAGTCCCGTGTCATGTCTGAAAGATGGTATAACCCAACTGCTTTGCAATTAGATTCTATCATTAATTTGGCGATGCCTTGCCCTTTTATCAGCTGAGTAAGCTTTATGGTGAGATCGTATTCCAAGATTTTGGTTATCCATTACCCTCATTTTCCTTCACAATCAGGCTGAACCAATATTTCTTTGACTACACTACTTGGGAAATAAGCTATAATTTTAGATTGAATAACATATACTCTGAAGGATTTTAAAGCCTTTACCAAAGCATAGGCTTGTTTTTCTATTAAATCATACTTCAATTCAGAGTCTCTGAGGGTTTTTCTAAATAAGGAGTTAGTCTTCTCGTATCCTTGCTCATTTCTCTGCAGAAGAACAACAACTATGGTATTCTCTGATGCAAATGAAAAACTCATGAATTCTTTGGAGTAATCTGGGCTAATTAGAACAGGTTCCTGAACGATATCCTGCTTGATCCTTTCAAAGGATTCTCTCACTTCTGGTATCCACTTAATTTCTGCATCCTTTTTCAATATGTCAGTAATGTACTTGACAATTTCTGCAAAGTTAGGTCTAAACCTCCTTAAAAAATTAATTTTACCAATGAATGACTGAATAGACTTTTTATTTCTTAGAATGTCGATTTGTTGAATAGCCTTTACTCTTTCCAGATCTATTTTAATACCTTTAGGTGAAACGATGTGTCCTAGAAGCTTTCCTTCCTCCATGGCAAAATGTGATTTTTTGGGATTAAGTGATATGTCGTACCTTCTGCATTTCTCAAAGGTCTGCTTCAAGTGCTGTAAATGTTTTTCATCGGATGACGAAAATATAGTGATGTCATCAAGGCAAATAACCACAAACCTATCTTTTTCACTTCTAGACTTCAATTTGTCTGCTGCTAATATGTTTGATTCTACCTTGATAGCATCATCTTGCATTAGGATAAGGGTAGTGGTTCTTCTTTCCCTAAGCAACAAGGAAAATTTGGCATCGAATGCATTGGAAAAATTGATTTTAGTTGATGTCTCTGAAGGTTTTATCTCCTCTGGAATTTTACCATACATCTGATTGAACCTTTTGGTAAAATCAGTGTAACACAACATACTACGGAAGACTAAAATTATTTGTCTTTTCCTTCTCATCTTCGAGGAACAGAATCCTCGAATTCCTATGTGGCTTGTTGCATACCCTACCATCCCTTATTTGTACCTATATGATCATCTGCGATGACCACAGGCCTTATCAGAGAGGTTCTCCCAGCCTTCGCAATTTGGGAAATCGTGAAGCATGTATTCTCGGTTCCCTGACTTTTGAGGTGTCGAAACCTGAAGGGAACCAACAGTTTGTCCCAATTAATAATGCCTCGGATTGAAGCCTAGCACTCCACTTTTTGGGGTTTCACATACCGGGTTTTCGCGGTATAAGAGGGCGGGGGAATCCTACCCTTCGGTTTCCCGGGTGTCGAAACACCGAAGACCCTATATCCGCCAAACTCATTTCAGGGTTTCATCCATCAGAATTTCGTGTCTAATGAACATGAGGAAAACTGACCTTTGGAGATCTCAGGTATCGAAATGCTGAAACACCAAAACCATGTGTGCTAATCCATTTTGGGATTTCGCCTATTGGGATTTCGCGATATGCGAGGATAGGAGGGTTTCACACCTGGGTTTCCCAGGAGCCGAAACTCCGAAACATCATAACTTGTCCACTCTCTATCATTTCAAGATTTCCTAAGTCAGGATTTCAGGCTACGCGAAGACAGGAGGTCTCGCATCTGCGTTTCCCAGGTGTCAAAAATCTGAAACATCCAAACTCTAGACATGCTATGCCATTTCGAGGTTTCGCAAGTCAGGATTTCGGGACTGGTGAGTACAAGAGACTTGCCTCTAGATATCCTGGGTGCTGAAACACCGAAACAATAAGTTCTAGTCACACTTACACCTTTTCAAGGTTTCATACTTCGGGGTTTCGTATATGGAGAGTATAAGGGATCTTACCCTTAGGTACCCCGGGTGCCGAAACACCGAAACACCATAACTCATCCGCGCTATTGTCATTTTGTGGTCTCACCCATCAGGATTTCATGATATGCGAGAACAAGAGGTCTCGCACCTGGGTTTCCCGGGAGCCGAAACTCTGAAACACCGAACTCTAAATACACCATACTACTTTGAGATTTCGCAAGTCGGGATTTTAGGAATTGTGAGTGCAAGAGAAGTCGCCCTTGGGTATTCTGGTTACCGAAACACCGAAACGCCGAATCTATATACGCTAAGCCATTTCGGGATTTTGAAAGTTGGGATTTCGGGACTTGCGAGTGCAAGGGAACTCGCCCTTGGGTATTCCGGGTACCAAAACACAGAAATGCCAAATCTATATGCGCTAAGAAATTTTGGGAATTCGCAAATCGGGTTTTCAGGATATGCGACGACAGGAGGTCTCGCACCTGGATTTCCTGGGTGCCAAAACTCCGAAATACCAAACTCCAAACATGCTCCACTATTTCGGGGTTTCCTCCATCGGGATTTCGTGGGTCAGGTTTTCGAGACTGGTGAATACATGGGGCCCACACTTAGGTACCCCGGGTGCTGAAATATCGAAATATAATAACTTCTCCACACTCTATCTTTTCAGGATTTAGGGGCTTGCGAGTACAAGGGAACTCGCCCTTGGGTATTTCGGGTATTGAAACACCGAAATATTGAAGTCTAAAAGGACCATTCTCTCTCGTGCAGGGTTTTAAGACTTATGCCATAAAAATCCTTTAGCAGATCCTTGGGTAAAATTTCAAAAAGGGTGTCCCGGTGGGGAGATCTATCCAGGGCATTACTCCATTTCTAATCAAAACGCCATACATACAGTCTTATACTGAAACCATTCATAATTGCACAAACCATGAGCATACATGTCAAAATATTAATTTCAAGATACGAGATATAACACTTATCAGAAAAACACCAGGTTTGATGCAACTGCTGAGAGGGGTGCTCGTTTCCACCCAACCGTAGGCTCAACAATTCTGAATGGATTTACCACTAGCCACACCCGAGCTTAGACAAAGATGCTGTGAGACTGTGTATCTGTTCATCAGAAGTCGAGAATGAAGGTTACTCTCCTTCTTCTCTTCTTATCAATCACTCTGTATATTTTTCCAGAGTCCTTCCGATTTCTCCCCTCTTGCGATCTCTGTCGCAACTGCCATCTCCCACACCTCTTTCCTGCCTTTTCTTTTCCGTCAAGGTTGCGTGTGACATGAACTTCCCCGCGGTGGTCAGTTTTGAGGCTTCCACAGATGGGCGGTTCACCCCCATCCCTCATTAACTCATGAGGAGCCTCTTCACCTACCAACCTGTCAAGTAATTCATTTCGGGGCCAGCGCGCCGCTCTTGATCTTCAGGCCAGTGAAGACCAAATATGGTATTGGTTTCGATGGAAGTTAACACTACCATTCCATGTGCCTTCCACCACCTTTCATCAGCCATCGTGGTCTCTTTTTAGCATATCCCCCTCCCAGCAGTCCTGCAACATATATTCATAACATTATTTACATTTTTCGACCTTTTATACTAAGGTCCATTCAAAATCACACATTCACATCTTTGAGTCTGCCATAGTTCTTGGCCAGTATAGTTATTTTTATAGACTGGGGGAAACTGGGTGTTACAATTCCCTCCCCCTTAAAGGAACATCGTCCTCGATGTTCTATCTACCAATATGACATGTATGTATAGAGGTAAACAAAATCAGATATGCCTGTTTCATGGCATCCTCCATTTCCCATGTAGCCTCATCTGGGCCAAAATGTCTCCATTGCACCTTGACCTGTGCAATGGTTCAGTTCCGAAGTGGGGTTTCCTTTTTGTCCAGTATGCATTGAGGTTCTGGTAGGAATTCTCCTTTGGGGTAGGTCATTCCATGATAGACCTGATTTTGTCAGGGTCTACTGCTACTCCTTCTTCAGATAGGACATGGCCTAAGTAATGTATTTGCTTATGGAAGAATTCACATTTGCTAAATTTGGCATAGAGATGATGTTCTCTTATCACTTCCACCACAATCCTAAGATGCTCTTCATGCTCTTCTCCATTCTTGGAGTAAATTAATATATCGTCAATAAAAACCAACACAAATTTGTCTAGGAATTTGCTGAGTACATTGTTCATCAAGAACATGAAAGTGGCAGGGGCATTTGTTAACCCAAATGGCACTACCACAAACTCATAGTGACCATACCTCGTCTGGAAGGTAGTTTTATGGATGTCTTCACCCTTGATTTGGACTTGATGGTATCCCGACCTCAAGTCAATCCTTGAGAAAATAGACGCACCGCTCAATTGATTGAACATGTCATCGATCCTAGGCAAGGGGTACTTGTTCTTTATGGTTACCTTATTGAGTTGTCTATAATCTACACACAGTCTAAGGGTATCGTCCTTCTTTTTCACAAATAGAACTGGTGCTCCCCATGGAGACACGCTGGGACAGATATAGCCCTTATCCATCATTTCTCTCAATTGAAATTTGAGTTCAACTAGTTCATGTCTGCTCATCCAGTAGGGTGTCCTAGACACCAGCACTGCTCTATGTGCAAGTTCTATCAAGAAGTCAATGTCCCTTCTCGGAGGTAGACCCAGTACTTCTTCCGGAAATACATCTATGTATTCTCTCAGGGTAGGGTGGTCTTCGAGGCTTGGTTTGTCGCCTTCAATTGTTTTCAACACCTGTATTGCATATAGTGGGCATCCTTTTCTCCAATACCTTCTCATTTGAAGAGCTGATATTTGTCTCACCGAATAGGTTTTTGGATCCCTTGAAGGGTTATTCCCCTTCCTTCTTCACTTACACATTCCAAGGTTTTATGGTAACAGTCCAGTTTGGATTTATGGGTGGCTAGCCAGTCCATACCAATCAACAGATCATACGATCCCAGGGGTAATATGTTAAGGGTTGCTTGGGTGGGGAATTCACCCATAATGAATTGGCAAGCTGGTATGACCTCTGCTAGCCTTCTTTTGGTGCTAGTGGCTAACTATACCAACCATGGCTTGGGATTTTTATGTGGCTATAGTTTACAGTTATCAACAACCTTAGGGGCTATATAACTCAAATTTGAACCAGGGTCAATCAGAATAGACACTAGATGGTTGGTGATCATACCTTCGATTTCCACCACTGAAGCTTGGTGGTCAGCTTGGTTATTATCCAAGGCTGCATAAATTTGTGGTACACTCCGGGCCACGTTATTGATGGTGGTAGATTCTTTAACGTTGTAAATTCTTTGGTGGTTCTGTTGTCGGTGCGGGCAGTCCCTCAGTAGATGTTCTTCTCCACAACCCCAACATTTCAAAGGTTCTCTCTTTGGGTTATCAGTCTTTACTGGGGTAGATCCAAAAAGTTGATTTCCACTCAAGGAGGGAAAGTTCGGCTAGTGTACACTTCGGGTTGGGAAGCTCATCCTTGAGTTCTTTTTATAGTCCTTAAATCTTGGGGATTTAAACCCCCTTTTTTGGAAGCCCTAACTATTCTTCTACTTCCAGCCTTCACGAGGTCCTGTTCGATACCCGAGTTGTTCATAACAATATATTTCCTTTCGGATAGTATCTTCTAGGGTCTTTGGTTCATCAAATTTAATCCTGTTCTGATAGTCCTTAGGTAGTCCACTGATGAATTGTTGCACCTTTTCCTTTTCTTCTTTTATGTAGGGTACATACCTCAACAACTCGAGGAATCTGCTGACATATTCCTCTATGGTGAGTTTCCCCAGCTTAAGTTCATAGAATTCTTTAGTCTTTTCGTCGAAATATTTTTCCGACAGATACTTCTTCCTGAAGTAT
>SNQJ01S0004511.1:229234-288252 GCA_010110895.2 Picea sitchensis
AAATATTTTTCCGACAGATACTTCTTCCTGAAGTATTTCTCAAACCATTCCCAAGACAGGTCTTCTTCGTGAATCCCTTTTACATTCTTAAGGTCTTCCCACCAAATGGAAGCCTTTCCATTCAAGTTGAAGGTGGCTACTCGAGCCTTCAAGTTTTCTAAGAAGTCATGGACTCTGAAATATTTCTTTAGTCCAAGAAACCAGGCCTTCCTTTTCTCTCCCTTCGTTATTTCACCGTCGAAGGAGGGTGGTTTGACCTTCTTGAACTCTTCGAGATTATGACTCTTGGAAAGTTTCTGCTTCTTTCATTTTCTTTGGGAATGAGAACTAGTTCTACTGCTAGAAGATCCCTCCAAGTTGCCAGCTTCCTTTTCAGAAGAATCCTCCGATGCTTGTCCCTTATCTCTAGGGTGGACCTTTCTCGAGGTTCTCCTCTTAGTGTGGCCACTGACATGACCACATTTCTACGTCTCAGGTTCATGTTGCAATTGCCTTTGTATGTCGGATAAGCTTTGTAGTAAGACTGCATTAATTTCCGTTTGCTTCTCTTTCTCTTTTATCATCCTTTTGTTCTCAGCCTTGCAGCTTTGTAATTCGACCATGAGGCTCCTCACAGTCTAAGCCAGATCTGGAGGGGTCCCTACCACCCTCCTTTCATCAGACTCTTCGTCTCTATTGTGGAAGCCTTCCCCCACTTCATGGTGAGTCACCATTCTCTACATCTGTAATTTTCCACGGTTGATCTTCCGCTTTGTGTGCAAAAGAAAAACGTTGGTTGTTAGTCAATATTTATATTCATATATAACCAATAGATAATTCATATTTTTCACATGCACACACACCATAGGAGACTTCATTCTTAACTTTGACTTTTGATTAAGAACGTTAAGACAGGGGGTTACTCCTTTTAGGAGTGTTTCGAACAGAGCTCCTGCACAACTCATTCATGAGCCCAAGTGTTGTAACCATGCTCTGATACCAATTTGTAATGCACCATACTATGGAAGACTAAAAATTTCCGGCTTTTCCTTCTCTTCTCCGAGGAACAGAATCCCCAAATTCCTATGGGGCTTGTTGCAGACCCTACCATCCCTTATCCGTACCTATATGATCATCGGTGATGACCACATGCCTTACTAGAGAGTTGATCCCGACTTTCGCAATTCGGTAAATCGCGAAGCATGTATTCTCGGTTCCCTAACTTTTGAGGTGCCGAAACCCGAAGGGAACCAACAATTCGTCCCTATTAATAATGCCTCAGATTGAAGCCTGGCACTCCACTTTTCGGGGTTTCGCATACCGAGTTTTCGTAGTATAAGAGGGTGAGGGACTCCTACCCTTCGGTTTCCCGAGTGTTGAAACACCGAAGACCCTATATCCGCCAAACTCATTTCGGGGTTTCATCCATCGGAATTTCATGTCTAGCAAACATGAGGAAAACTAACCTTTGGAGATCCCGGGACTGAAATGCCGAAACACCAAAACCATGTGTGCTAATCCATTTCGGAATTTCGCCTATCGTGATTTCACGATATGCGAGGACAGGAGGGTTTCGTACCTGGGTTTCCCAAGAGCCGAAACTCTGAAACATCATAACCTGTCCACGCTCTATGATTTCAGGATTTCGTAAGTCAGGATTTTGGGCTACGCGAAGACATGAGGTCTCACATCTAGGTTTCCTAGGTGCCGAAACTCTGAAACATCCAAAATATAGACATGCTATGCCATTTTGGGTTTTCACAAGTTAGGATTTTGGGACTAGCTAGTACAAGAGACTGGCCTCTAGATATCCTGGGTGCCGAAACACTGAAACAATAATTTCTAGTCATGCTTATACCTTTTCGGGGTTTCATACTTCGGGGTTTCATGTCTGCTAAGTACAAGGGATCTTACCCTTAGGTATCCCAGGTGCCGAAACACCGAAACACCATAACTTATCCGTGCTATTGTCAGTTCAGAGTCTCATCCATCGAGATTTTGCGATATGCGAGAACAAGAGGTCTCTCACCTGGGTTTCCCCGGAGCTAAAACTCTGAAACACCGAACTCTAAATACACCATACTACTTCGGGATTTCACAAGTCAGGATTTCGGGACTTGCGAGTGAAAGGGAACTCGCCCTTGGGTATTCCGAGTACCGAAATGCCGAATCTATATGTGCTAAGATATTTCAGGATTTCGCAAGTCAGGATTTCAGGACTTGCGAGTGCAAGGGATCTCGCCCTTGGGTATTTTGGGTACCGAAACACTGAAATGTTGAATCTATACGTGCTAAGCAATTTCAAGAATTCGCAAACCAGTTTTTCGGGATATGCGACAACAGGAGGTCTCGCACTTGGGTTTCCTGGGTGCCGAAACTCCGAAATACCAAACTCCAAACGTGCTCCACTATTTTTGGGTTTCCTCCATCGGGATTTTGTGGGTCGGGTTTTCGAGACTGGAAAATACATGGGGCCCACACTTAGGTACCCCGGGTGTTGAAATACCAAAATATAATAACTTCTCCACACTCTATCTTTTCGGGATTTCGCAAGTCGGGATTTCGGGACTTGTGAGTACAAGGGAACTCGCCCTTGGGTATTCCGGGTACTGAAACACCGAAATATTGAATTCTAAAAGGACCATTCTCTCTTGTGCATGGTTTTAAGACTTATGCCATAAAAATCCTTCAGTAGATCCTTGGGTAAAATTTCAAAAAGTGTGTCCCTGTGGGGAGATCTATCCAAGGCATTACTTGAGACAAATAAGGGAATAAATTTCCCGAGAACAGACTTGAAAACTGAATCCGTTCAATATATATATATATATATGAGTCATAGGTGATCTTTCCAATATAAGCATACAACAACCATTTCTGATCAAAACACCATACAAACAGTCTTATACTGAAACCATTCATAATTTCACAAACCATGAGCATACATGTCAAAATATTAATTTCAAGATACGAGATATAACACTTATCAGAAAAACACCAGGTTTGATGCAACTGCTGAGAGGGGTGATCGTTTCCACCCAACCGTAGGCTCAATGATTCTGAATGGATTTACCACTAGCCACCCCCGAGCTTAGACCACGATGTTGTGAGACTGAGTCTCTGTTCATTAGAAGTCGAGAACAAAGGTTACTCTCCTTCTTCTCTGCTTATCAATCACTCTGTATATTTTTCCAGATTCCTTCCGATTTCTCCCCTCTTGCGATCTCTGTCACGACTGCCCTCTCCCACACCTCTTTCCTACCTTTTCTTTTCCGGCGAGGTTGCGTGTGGAATGAACTTCCCTGTGGTGGTCAGGTATTAGGCTTCCATAGATGGGTGGTTCAACCCCATCCCTCATTAACTCATGAGGAGCCTCTTCACCTACCAACCTGGAAAGTAATTCATTTTGGGGCCAGTAACCCACTCTTGATCTTCGGGCCAGTGAAGACCAAATATTGTATTGGTTTCAGTAGAAGTTAACGCCACCATTCTAGGTGCCTTCCACCACCTTTCATCAGCCATCGTGGTCTCTTTTCAACACATCCCCCTCACAACAGTCCTACAACATATATTCATAACATTATTTACACTCGTCGACCTTTTATACTAAGGTCCATTCAAAATCACACATTCACATCTTTGAGTCTGCCATAGTTCTTGGCCAGTATAGTTATTTTTACAGACTGGGGGAAACAGGGTGTTACAATCAGGTATTGATTCACCTTGTTTCCTCCTCAAAGCACTGAATTCGGTGATGTAGTATAAAAATTCCTTCTTGTCTACCCAATGTTTAAGAAAGGAATCATCTAAGGCTATGATATCAACTATTGAATTAGGAGGCAAACTCCTGAACCACTTTCTTACTTCCCCATTTAGACTTTGTATGAATAGTCTCATCCACACATCAACATGCTCTACATTGAAATTATCTGCAAAACTATAAAATGAACTCAAATGCTCTTCGGTAGTAACTGATCCATCTCCATTGAATCTGGGAAAGTATCTCATATAATCATTTGGTGGAAATGCATACATGGCTTATGGAAGAACCAAGGGAGCATACCTTGCCGCAACTATTTTGTCCATTCTGTCTGCAGCCATATTAGTTATTTTTGGAGCTCTGGGAGTGATTAAGTTTGGTAATGCTGAAGGAGAAGTCATCCCTTGTGTATTACAACTTATATGTATTGTCACTGAGTCTTGATCTTTAGCAGATAAGGATTTTTCTTCTGGACTATGATCAACTAATGGGTTGAGAAACAGAGGATTCTCAAAAGAAAAATAATGTGATCTAAAATACTTAGATGAGACAGATCCCAGAGATGATGAAGGTGTCTCTGGTTTGCTCTTAATATCTGTGTAGTGACCTCTCGAAGTTTCAGTCACAGGCAAAATGTATGGATACTCCTATTTAATGAGTTTAGTAAGTAACTTCCATTGTTCTAGATTTAATTATGAAATAGTTGAAGGGAATGAAACTATATCAGACTCAATAACAGGTTTAATTTCACTTTCAAGATTCACATATTCATCTAATTGGGTCTTGATGATTTTAGAGGATTGTCCTTGAGAAATTTCTGAAGACAATTTTCCATTTAAGAGTAAAGACTAACCGGAAAGAACTTTAGGTTTTCTTAATAACTTTTCAGGATCTGGAACTGCTGCAACAGGCTCAAGATCTGGATATTTCCTGGTTACTTGTCTCTTATTAAATGATGAAGAATTTAGGGGAGTTTTAGGTCCTTTACCTTCTCTTTTAGGAGCTAGAATTACCATAGAGGAGTCACTAGGTGAATAATCACAGTCTTAAATAATGTCCAAAATCCTCTTCACCACCAAGATCTGAATGTAAACTTGTCATTTCCCAAGGGAAGTTCTCTTCGTTTCTTCATCCTCGACAACGACGCCAAAAATGTTAGTCCCTAAATTTGCACTTGACTGTGAGAGGGCAAGCTAGGGTATCATTCGTTATTGCAAAGTATTTATAAGGTTTATGATTTGGTTTTTCCTTAGTAGGGTGGTTGAAAACTGGCTCAAGGTTACAACATAACATGAAAATCAAGATCAGAACATAGCATATCCCATTGGATGAATAATAGGTGGACACATACATGGATTAGACCAATTAATAAAGGAAGATGAAGTCTTCAATTTGTCAACTTCACATGAATTCTCGTCTCAAAGTGTCATAAAGAAACAAGACTATCAGCTTGATATCAAAACTTGAAAAATTATCTCTACAGTAAAGTTTTCACTGTATAAATTAACAGTCAAGAATTAAAAAGCATTGCAATCTGAATAATGAATTCAAGCATGAATAAAGAAATAACAGAGTAGAAAAAGAGGGTCTAACCATCCATATGCCTTTGCTATTAAGTGTCAAATTGAACATAAATTCCTTTTACAATGAGCTTCACAAAAAGGTCCCCTGGATCTCCAATTTTTCAACCTTCACATAGTCTTTCCTCTGTCTATTTAAACTATCTATAAAACTTCCAGATCATATCATCTAGTATAGCTTTAATGACTAGATTGGAATAGTATCTATATACTAAGGTATTTCACTCAAAAATAACTTATACGATCTCAAAATAGATCACAGCTCAACAACTTGATATTGCATAATATTGCCAGCATTTACATTTGATTCTACAAAATAGGAATTAGTTTGATTTAGTCAAACAGATCAAGGTCTTAGCATCTCACTGACTAAAAATGAGTAGGCTTTGCCATATTTCTTGGAAAACATTTAAATCATGATTGTAGAAAATCTCCATGTAACCTTTAGGATATAATCACAGCAGTAGCTTTAGCATTTTTCTGTTTGAGTTTTGTGGTAAGCACGACATTGTGCTAATAGAGTTTGAAATTTATCTCCCTGAGTTCTTTGAGTAATGCCCTTTTCTCTTTCTTCTTCTTTTTAAAACCTTGAATCCTTTCTTGCTGGCGAGCATTCCATTGTTCTATTTGCGCTTTTTCTTTCTTTAACCATCTTACTGTTTTCTGAAATTCCTTGATCCTTTCATTATCAGTTCTGATTTTAAATCTGAATCTTGAGCATTCTTGAAAAGGTGCAGGTTCATTCAGGTTTAAGGCAACTTTGGGTTCTTTTGCTTGAACTTGTTACTTTGAGACTAATCTCAAACTATGTTCTTCATCAGAACTTGCTGAATCTATAGCTTCAGGCACATCTGATATGCAATCTGAGTCTTCAAAGTAATCCTATTTATCCTCAAGGGTTTCACTAATACCTTTAACCATCTCTTTAGCTTTTGCTAATCTAGTTGAAGCTCTCGTTACAGGTCCTGAAGATGATGACATCATTTTTTTAACTTTGCTGACTAGTTTCTTAGGCAATGAAGTTCCTTTTGCCCTTTTCTGTAGGGGACGAATAAATTAAACAACCATTTATTTTATAACATAGTAGTAAAATTCAAGAATTTCTATAATTTAGCACATTTGCATACAAATTTATCAATAATAATAAAATTTTATAAGAGATTAAAAACAATTGCATAATTTTAAATACCTGAACCTGATGCTAATAACCCTTCGTTTGTCCTTTACCTTCTTGACTGTTGTTGTACTATAAAACACTGCCCAAAATCTAGTTCCTCCCTGCCAACTAGGTAACTTCCTAGCTCCAGGATATCATATGGCTATCCTGGCCCCCGTGCTCAAAACCTCCAGCAACCCCGGTGCCTGACTGATACAATCCCACTCCCAAAACTCCACTCCTCTTTGCAAATCCAGACCCCCAAAATCAATCGCTCATCCCCCCGTAGAATCACCTCCCATCCACCTCCTTCCCCTCCATATTCCTCCTTCACCGACTCCCCCCGCCTCATTTACTCCCTACCTAACCCATTTATTACCTTCTTATCCTTTCCCGTTAATGCCCCTTATCCCCTTCATTTAATATCTTATCCCTTGTAGTTAATATGTTATCCCTTTTCGGGTACGTAACTTAATTTAATAATATAATTTATTTTCCTCCTTTTATTTATTTACCTTATTAATTAATGAGTTAATTAATACTTAAATTAATCATTGACAATCATGAATAATTAATTAATACTAAATAATTAGTTAATGTTATTTTAAGAAATAATTATTGTTTAGCTAATCTTTTAGGACATTTAGATTATTAAATTAATTATAATTAATAATCATATACACCTATTTAAGCAGGGTCGTTACATTTTCATGGTACTTGCTTCAACATTGTCAGAGTCATCTTCTCTGACTATGACATTTTCTTCTTTGATTGATGGATTAAACATGGCCTTTGACTTCAATCTATACTTATTGGTGACCCTAGTATAATTCCTTCTAGGTTTTTGTGATACAGACACACCTTTAACCCTTTTCCCTTTGACTGCAACACCCCTTTTTCTGGTTGATGGCGATTCATGCTTGACTGTAGTTTGAGTATCAAAATCTTTATCTGAATCATTTTCCCCTTTAACATATTCTTCAAAAAATGTTTCAATTTCTGGATCCCACCTAGGTCTTTTACTTCTACTGTTCCTCGTCACCTTGATATCAAGCATCTCCTCTTTCATAGGGGTATCATCGATTGAAATATCTCAGCTCTATGTAACAATATTTCTCCCTTTACCTTTCTTCTGTTTATTGGACTGTGTGTTAGGGTTTAAAGATTGCGTGAGCTAGCTCTAGGGATTCTGTAATTCGCTCAAAGCAAACATAACTAAAATTTTAATTAGGACTTGATGAAACAGACTACTCTTAGCATTTGTGGAAAGTGACTGCACCCTTTTTGACATCTTTGTCAAGCTTTTGAGTAGAAAATAAGGGATATTTAAAGGGTAATCACCATTTAAATTCATTAGTATCCTAATGTGGTAGATATAGACCAGTGAGAATCTACCTTCGCAGGTGATATACTTGTGGATCACGATGAGAGTAGTGTGCCATTCAGGTCAAATCCAGCTACGAGGTACTCCTCTTTTCCAATTCGGATTTTTCTTATCTGGAAGCAGGAATTGGTTAACAAACTCTGTAACCACATGCTCTTTCTTCCACCATCTTTCTCCTCCAACCACCAACTTGCAAGCCTTTTCAATGCTCTGCTTTGTCACTAGCATCAACATATTACCGATCTCCACCTCATGACCATCAAAATTCAAAGTGAACTCCATGGAGATCTGCTCATCGTAACCTTGAAAAGTGGTAAGGAATTCAAACCACCCAGCGTCTCTGAACCTTTGATCCATCTGAGGATAGGCTTCAAGAAGTTCATAACCTTCTGGTTCTATTTTGACTACCTGTCCGCTCCTCTTTGGTGCCATCAAAACACAATTCTGTAACTAGTGCCCTCAGGTTCCAAATTTGCCACCTGCAACTTGTTAGTGTATACTGTTCCTTTGAGTGAATACCTGTGCCTAAATTCAGCAAAATCAAACAGTTATAATATAACGATCATTGAGAATTGGGTGATTTAAAATGAGTCCTGCACAGGTACACAACAATTGGATTATGAAAGGGTTTGAATCGGTAAATGATTCCAAGCTTTTGTGGATGCATGTGAACTCTCAATCCACGATTTGTGTCATCATAACGAAATCTGGATGGTAGGCGTGTATCAAGGCATGATTATTTTGGTGCTATGGGAATAGCCTTATTCCCGTAGCGCTATTAATGACTTAGCAAAATTTGAAAGTTTGAAATTAAAACAGACATATAAGGTGACACCTCGTTTTAAAACCATGTCTTTCAAAATCAAACTTAAGTAAACTATCCAAAAACTGTAATGCAAACCATAAGACATTAAAAACAAAGATCAAAATCAACTGGAAATAGAAAATGAAGTGTAGGTAAGAAGGGTTTAGGATAAGGGTTTCTCACTAAACCAAGACAAAATTAGAGACTAACAACTGCCTTGACTTTTGCATCTCCTTCATAAACATTCTAAAGTTTGTCCCAAATCTCCTTTATAGATCTACAATGCATAACTTTGACATATAATGAATCACCAAGACCATTCAAAAGTGCATTTTTGTCTTTTGAATTATTTAGACTGAGTTTACTTCCATTTTCATTTGTTGGTGGAAATGTTGGTTCTTTATATCCATCTACAATTGATTACCAAACCTCAAATCCTTGTTCTTGTACATACTTTTTCATCCTTCTACTTCAGAATCCATAGTTCTATCCATCAAACTGTGGTATTCCATTTTTATACATATTGTTTCTCTACATGATCTACCTTTCAGTGGTTAAACTAATTTATGAAAGAACCAAATCTGATACCAATTGTTGGATTACTAAGAGGAGGGGTGAATCAATAATAGAGATTCTTAATCCTTTTAACCACAATATGTAAGTGTTATTTATATTTATGATCAATATACCATTATCATTCAACAAGTGCAGAGTAAATAAAATATGAACAATGAAAAATCATACACATACACAATACACCAGTATTTTTACATGGAAACCCAATGTGAGAGAAAACCGTAGAATGATTTTTCTTATATGTCTTTAAGAATTACATTCATTGGAAGCACAAAATTCCTTTGTTCTCCAACTACAACTAGAAGGAGGCTCCACCCCCCTATATTTTTAGGCTATAGCCTAAGGTAACCTCCAACTCCCCAATTCTCTAGATACAACCAGAAGGAGGCTACAACCCGCTATGTTATCCGACTACAATCAGAAGGTGGCTACAACCACCTATTCTTGCCCCTCCTGCCACCCTAAAATATAAGTGAAATGATGAAACCATTGTCACATTGTCACTGTGAGATATACCACTGTAAACATGTATCAATCTGTGCCAACAACATGTAACCAATGTGTACATGTACTTATCCTATACCAACAAAAACCCAACAAGTACGCAACATGTATATACTACAACTCATGTACATACGTGCCTTGTCTGTACTGCATCCTGCATATGTACATGGCCTGTCTATACTGTAGCCTCCATACACCTTCAAAAAACTAGGGTTTTCACCTTTTTGTGAAATTTCAAACACTTTGTTTCCTTTGTCACATCACCTTGCAACCTTTCACTGTGTCTTATCTGTAGTTGTACCCTATGCATATATCATCTTATATATCCATTAACCAAGTGCATATATATCTCTAATCATGTGCCATACACATGTGTATAATCATGAACAATTGTAATAACCATCACATGGACTAGACATCAAACCCTCACTGATATACATCCTCACACTACACCAACAACTTGAAAACCACTTCACACCTGCAAGATCTCAACCATGTACCACAAAAACCCTCAACCATATGCCAAGAAATACAAGATGTGCCTCAACAATAACAAGATGTACCAATGATAAATATCAAATATACTAGCACTGTATTTCTGTAGATGTGGATTATACAATAAGTGGCATACAACCAATAACCTCTCTACAAGAAATCCTCAAACCCCCATAACCATATCTCATGTAGAAAACAATATAAAAATACACATATACATAAGAAATATCATTTGAACCTATAGATAGATTTTCTATACCTGATCATTGTAGACCTTCCTGGGAGCTTGCTTTCAAACTCTAGAGACCTGGCATCTTCATCTCCTCAAATTTTCATGGATTTTCCCAACTGTACGTGCCCTGTTATACTTCCATCCCACATACATATGCACTCTTCTCCACTACATCCCAGGTACATACATGCTCTTCTCCACTGCAACTTGCATACACCTAAAAAACTAGGGTTTTTTTTTCAGTATTTTTGTAATTCCGAAACTTTTTCCATCAACACTTCATGCTACTTCAGACTTGCCTAACTTCATATGTGTCAATGAGTATCTGCAATAAAACTTACACAATAATAGATATTCAATATGCTCAATAGGTTCTAATAGGAGATCCTTTCTCTCTTATTTATACTTCCATGTAGCTTCCTCTAGGGGTTACCTTCTAACAAACTTAACCCAACTTCCTTCTTTTATGGCTAATCCACTTATAACCACTTGTCCACTTATAACCACTTTATCCACAAATAGTAAACTCTCCACTTCTAGCAGCAACTAATTTATTTTTAATTATTTTATTATTTCAACAACTTAACCCATGATTAACTCCTAGTTTCACCCACTTTGACTAGTAAACTTCTTCTAGGAGTTTCTAGAATAATTTGACTTCTTTAACCTTCTGGATAACTCATGAAAGTTCTCCAACTTCACAAGGCCATAACTCTCTAACTGTGAGGAGTTATGTGGAATTCCACATATCACCTGAAATGACATGATATGTATTATGCATCTAGAATACTATTACCTGCAAATATACTAATATGCTTACCATTATACATCAAACAAAATTAGGTCTCTTAACCATACTGTTGGGGCTACCAGAATTTCCTACCAGACTTCCTTCAAGGGTTGACATCAATGACAACCAGCCCAATTAATCAACAATTTGGTTATGGGGGAATCTTTAGGGACTCCACTGGGAAGATTCTTAGAGTTTTTGATAGAAGTCTAGGTATCATCTCCAACAACACAATAAAGCTCTAGGATATACTTTCTAGTACACAAATTTCCAAGTGAAATAACTACTCAAAGCCCATTGTTTAAGGAGACTCAAAACTCATTATCAATATGATAATCCATCTGTAAAATGGATCACCTTCGTAAAAATTTACTAAGCATTGGAATTTGGAAGGAATCCTTGAGTAGCTACAATACCTCATCCAAGGTGCCTATGATATCATTCCTTCACATGTTTGTAGAGAAGAAAATAAGCTAGCTGAATATTTAGCAAATGAGGGTGTGTCTTGCATTTCCAATAGAATAGATACTGACCGAAACTCTCTAGTAAATGCTTCCATTATACAATAATTCCATATTCTATCCCAAAGTGATTACCTCTCCCTAGATGGGATGATTGAAAAGACTCCTAAAGATGTGGTGCTAGGATGGCTAGATCATGTGCTGACATGAACCCTCCTCACAACCAATAATTCTTGGTTCATGTCTTTGTGGCTGAAACTCAGTTTAATCTATTATTTTTCATGATGAGGAGGTTGTGGTAACAAGGGGAATATAGTTTGATGGCGTGAGTACAAGAAGGGGCTTCAATTGCCATTCTTGGTAATGAATTACCCACGTCAAAGCTTGATTCTAAATGCATGTATGGGAAACTTAATAGTTATCAGGGTTGGACGGGGGAGTTTTCAAAGTTGCTATCTACTTGTTGGTTTAGCTCTGAATCTCTTTCATTGCCTACTCAATGTTCTATCTGTTGGTCTTGAGCACACTCCTGCCATGGCTCCACGTAGTGCTAAGAGAAGCAGATATCTCTCTCACCATGTAAAGGCTTATTATGAAGTGGAAGGGACAAATTCTACTTTTATAGCCTCTATCAACCCCCCCTAATAGGCTCTTCAACAATCTATCAAAGAGGATTTTAAAGTCATATGGGCCTATTGTGAATACCAGGAAGTGGATGTAGAGGTGGCTCCATTCATCCTGGATTTGGGAACTAGCATAGCTAGGGATACCAAATTCTTCTGCATGGTAGAATTATACAGACATACACAGGATTTTGTCACTCAAGCAATGTTGGATAAGGATCTAGATTTTAGGGATTTTAGGCTGGGGATGGGAGCGATAGAGAAGTAGAACATGATTCTACCCACACTCATTTGATGGTTCATCAAGAAGTAGGGTGACAACATTCAGAGGGCTTCTGAGAATACACCATCTACATATCAGGTGGTTCTACTGGGAATTATCAATGAAGGATCATTAAAGACCCACCCTACAACTCCACCAACATGTCAAAATTTTCTACTTTTGTTCCTCATTTCTTTTTTCCAGCTTGTTTATATCATAATTTCTACTTGTTATAGACTAAATACTCAAAATATTGACAACTATATGGACATTTTTAGTTTTCTTGTTCTTGGTATTATAATCCAGCCTGGTTTCCCTTAGGGAATGTCAACAATCACTCTATATATATAATGTTGGTTTGATAAAATAGGGCCATTCTCTTATACCATTGATTTTTGTATGATATGTTTATAATATAAAGAAAAAAGCTTAGTTAAAAAACATTTTTTTATGGTGATACTTTAGATTGTGTGGCATGGGAAAATTTTTAAATATGAGAAAATTTGAAGATATAAAAATAATTATAAATATGTATACACACACACACACACACTAGTGAAGTGTTCTTCTTAATTATTAAATATGAGAAAGTGCATACTAGTAAGACTAGGAAGGAATGAGAAATTGAGAATTTTTGTATATTAAAGTTTGAATTTAAAGACAAAATCATTATTGTTAGATGATTAAACTTAGTTATCCAATGTGCCAAGACTTGGTTACACAAGTGGTTGGCCTTTTGTAATAGTGTTTGATCCCTGTTGAGACATAAACTTTAAAATTAATATGCATAGTGTTATCAATGCCAATGATGTCAAAGTTTATGGTAGTTTTGGGGTACTACCCTTTGAACCTATGCATATATGTGAAAGGAATTGTAGGTGCGAAATACACTTCCTACACTAATCCATGAGAGAAAAATGTGTATAAAATTAGAATAGAACAATTGTAAACAAATGAAAGAAACAACAAACCATTAAACAACACAATTTTCTAGGGAAACCCTTTTGGAAGAAAAACCCCACACTCTAAAGCACACTCAATGTATTATTCAACAATTAATAGTTACAATACATTACAGAGTCTCCGATCTCAACAAGAGTGTTCATAAATTATCTCCTTCTTGCTTGGGAAGACATTCATTTTTTAATTTGTTGCAGGACTTCATAGTTTCGATTTTGCAAGGTTTTGGAAGAGTTTAGGGGGCCTAAAAAATTGATGAAAATGTTCAGAACAAGATGAGCGACAATATTTTATGATTGAGCTCAAATTAACAGTCAAGGGATATTGCATTTTAATATTGGGGGAAAAATATTAATTACAGAGAGGATTCTTAGGATCTCTGAGACTATTTCAATTTGAAACATTGGCGAAGGGTGGGGCTCTACGAAGATTGCATGAAAATGAAGAAGCAGAAGTAAATTGACATCAGAAGGTTTGAATTCCAAGTGAACTCTGGACTTGTTGGTTATTGCTCGACCAATTTCCTTTGGCCTACTAGGATAGGGAGGGATTTAAAAAAGTGAAGAATAAACAAAGAACCTTTTTGATCAAATGCCCAGATTTCCTTTGGCATTTCCAGCATTTCTACATATGAGGAAAGTGATATTCAAGTAGATAGACAACTTGGTTCAGCAGATCTAATTCCCTTGGTTGAAATGCACATTAAAAAAAGGCTCTTCCCTTTAGTTCTAGCTATCGATGGATGTTCCTACATTGAAATGCCTCCTACCAAGGTGCTAAAAATATCACTCCCTCACCCTCTTGTACTCTTTTTGTTGGGAATCACTCATCGAGGTGCATGCGATTATTAAATGATTCAACCCGTACCAAGTTCAAGAATATATCCATGTAAACATTACATGGCTTCCATACTCATGGGAAGATTGCAATGGGTATGCCTTGTATATTAATTTTATGGCAAGAAATGATTCTAGATTAGGAAATGATTCCATTAATACTTTGGTTTCTATGCTGAAAGTGGGAACCAAATACATCCTCTTCCCTACAACGTTAGGGGGGTAATTATTCTTGAAGGTTTTTTTTCTGGGAAGACTTGGGTGTATAGGGTTGACAGATGAATCAAATGGTGGTGGAAGGCCTAAAATAAAAAACATAGGTTCACTATGAAAGAGTGGGAAAAAAAAAGGAAGGTGGGAACACCGCTTTATCGATTCGTCATCACCTATCTGTGCTAGCTACAACAACAATTATCATTTGCACAAATGGTTGAATTGTAAGGAAAAAATCAAGGTATGGACATATCATGCTTAAAGATATAACTTTTGATGACTTCGTGAATAAATTTCAACACTTTTTGAACAATTTTGAACAAAAATGAACAATTTGTTGAATTGAAAACAATAACTGAATAAAAAAAATCAATGAAATTCAAAGCAAAGCCTTGAACATATTCACACAATTTTTGTACTTATTTCTTTCATTCTAATGAATCAAATTGATATTGGCCATGTACCAGAAGGTACATACCCAACATTAGTGACAGGTGCATAAGGGTCAAATTCTAGCTACACACAACAACAACAATGAGCCACCATATATCTAGTCATCAATGGGAGGGTATAGTGTGGACCTTGTTGAATTGCGAGTCCAGTGTTTGTTGAGATGTCAAAGGAATTCATAGAAATAGTTTTTAGAGGTCTATTGTACAGATAAAAATTAGCTTGAATAGTGAAAGAGAATGTAGACAAAAACATATGCATTCATGGGAAAAAAAAAGAGACATTCATGGGTGAATCCACCTCACCCGATAGAGCCCATGTAAAGTTGTACTTAGTTTTTAGTGATGGGTAGCCATAGAAAAAACAACTCATGGAAAACATAATATCAGAGATAAATTAAATTCCAAGGTAAATCTATTGTTTAGTCAGATTCACAGACAAATTGCCATGTGCTTTTCTAAATGACAAAGAACCAACACTAACGTTTGCATGGTGGTGTAAGTGGCAACTCAAAAGAAAATGTGTTATGGACTATAGACTATGCATCCATGGATAAAATATTTAATGTCAAGAATTAATACTAAACTCATTTCTAACATTACTTCATTTAGCAAAAAATAGTATGCAAATATGTACTTTAAGCTAACATACTAAACTAAAAAATAAAATGCAAGTGGAAAAATCTTATGGATTTGTCAAAACCTCGAATTAAAACAATGAAAATTCGTTGGTTTACATGCAAGACTAATAGAAAAATGGTGAGACGATTACTATAGTCCTTTCAACCGGAAAGACAAAAACTAACAAGTGTTGCATGGCAGTGTAGACCCTGCCAGGTTGGAATGGGAATAAATGCGACTGAGTATAGATATGCGGGTAGGAATTTGAAGTACATGTGGTTTCCATGCAGAATATAGTATTCTTGAATTAGTTTTTTCCTGAAATTTATCAAAAAGTATTAACATTTAAAAGGTTCTTGGACACAAAAAATTTAGCAATCCCGAAGTAGTTTTCTACATACGTTGGTGGACAAAAACACCAAAAAAAAGTAGTAACGTCTGTTACATAGGTTTGTGGAGAAAAACACAAAAGAATTAGCACTCCCGAATTAGTTTTCTTTAAAACAAGGGTTCGTGGACACAATAGAAATTGAAATTTATCAAATTATAGGTTTGTGGACAACATAAATTATACATATCAAATTTATAATTTTATAAAGTAGATATTTACTTTTATACATACAAAACATGTACTTTTATAAAGTATGGGAATGAGATTCCATACTTGCCAGTTTTTGGATCGCGGGTTCTCGGGCTGGCGTGCTGGAAATTAGGCTCTATTGTTCTTTGCCCTACAAATAGCACCCAGAGTTCCGTGACATACAAATTGACAATCAGACTTGTGGACTATTTGAAATTTAAGGGCCTACGTCTGTTACAAAGGTTCTTGGACAAAAGCACAAAAAAGTAGCATTCCTGAATTAGTTTTCTTTAAAACAAGGGCTCCTGGACATAAGAAATTGAAATTTGTCAAATTATAGGTTCATGGACATCATAAATTATACATACCAAATGTGTAATTTGATTAAGTAGATATATAGAGCATGCGGGTTCTCAGGCTGGTGCACTGAAAATTGGGCTTCTGTTGTTCCATGCCCTGCAAATAGCACCCAAAGTTCCGTGACATAGAAATTGACAATCAGACTCGTGGACTATATGAAATTTAAGGGCCTACGTCTATTACATAGGTTAGTGGACAAACGCATTAAAAAACTATCATTCCCGAATCAGTTTTCTTTAAAGCAAGGGCTCCTGGACATAAGAAATTGATATATATCAAATTATAGGTCCGTGGACAACATACATGATACATACCAAATATGTAATTTGATTAAGTAGATATATAGAGAATCCATAGAACCCTCATTCCGGGTTCTCGGGCTGGCGGGCTGAAAATTGGGCTTCTGTTGTTCTGTGCCCTACAAATAACAACGAGAGTTCTGTGATATACAAATTGACAATCAGACTTGCAGACTATTCAAAATTTAAGGGCCTACGTCTGTTACATAGGTTCGTGGACAAAAGAATAAAAAAAAACTAGCATTCCCGAATTAGTTTTATTTAAAACAAGGGCTCCTCGAGACAAGAAATTGAAATTTATCAAATTATAGGTTCCGGGACAACATAAATAATACATGACAAATATGTAATTTGATTAAGTAGATATATAAAGCATTCACGGAACCCTCATGCCGGTTTCTCAGGCTGGCCGACTAAAAATTGGGCTTCTATTGTTCCATGCTCTACAAATAGCACCGAGAGTTCCGTGATATACAAATTGACAATCAGACTTGCAGACTATTTGGATTTTAAGGGCTCATGTCCAAAAAATTTAGCATTCTCGAATTAGTTTTCCTTATGTTTTACATACGGTGGTGGACAAAAAACAAAAAAAATAGTACCGACGTCTGCTATATAGGCTGGTGGACAAAAGTATGAAAAAAATAACATTCCCAAATTAGTTTTCTTTAAAACAGGGGCTCCTGGACACAAGAAATTGAAATCTATCAAATTATAGGTTCCTGGACAACATAAACTATACATACCAAGTATGTAATTTTATAAAGTAGATATTTACTTTTATACATATGAAATATGTACCATTATAAAGTATGGGGATGATATTTTCTAGAGCATGGACGGAGCCCCATACTTAGCCAGTTTTTGGATTGCGGGTTCTCGGGCTAGCGGGTTGAAAATTGGGCTTCTATTGTTTCGTTCCCTACAAATAGCACCTATAGTTCTGCGATATACAAATTGACAATTGGACTTGCGGACTATTTGAATTTTAAGGACCTACGTCTATTACATAGGTTCATGGACAAAAGCACAAAAAAACTAGCATTCCCGAATTAGTTTTCTTTAAAACAAGGGCTCCTAGACACAAGAAATTGAAATTTATGAAATTATAGGTTCCTGGACAACATAAAGTATACATACCAAACATGTAATTTGATTAAGTAGATATATAGAGCATGCACGAAACCCTCATTCCATACTTAGCCAATTTTTAGATCACGGGTTCTCGGGCTGGGGACCTGAAAACTTGGCTTCTGTTGTTTCGTGTCCTACAAATAGCAGCGAGAGTTCCATGATATAAAAATTGACAATCAGACTTACAGACTATTTGAATTTTAAGGGGCTCATGTCCAAAAAATTTAGCATTCGCGAATTAGTTTTCTTTACATACGTTTTACATACGTTGGTGGACAGAAGCACAAAAGAATAGTACTAATGTCTGTTACATAGGGTGGTGGACAAAAGGACCAAAACAATAGCATTCCCGGATTAGTTTTCTTTAAGATAGGGGCTCCTAGACATAAGAAATTGAAATTTATTAAATTATAGGTTCCTAGACAACATAAATTATACATACGAAATACATAATTTTATAAAGTAGATATTTACTTGTATACATACGAAATATGTACTTTTATAAAGTATGGGGATGAGATTTTATAGAGCATGCATGGAGCCCTCATTCCATACTTGCACAGAGCCCTCATTCCATACTTAGGCAGTTTTTGGATCGCGGGTTTTCGGGATGGCGGGCTGAAAATTGGGCCTATGTTGTTCCATGGCCTACAAAGAGCACCCAGAGTTCCATGATATACAAATTGACAAGCGGACTTGCAGACTATTTTAATTTTAAGGTCCTTTTTGGAAACTAGTATGAAGGACAGGTGGTAAAGATGCAATAAATGACATACTCTCTATACGTGTGATTAGCAAAAAAGTAGTGAACACGATTTTATGACATTTATATAAAAAACTAAATAAAACGTGTTACATATTCTTGGAAATTTAAAGAAACACACACACACACACACACACACACACACACACACACATATGTGTGTGTGTGTGTGTGTGTGAAATTTGATATCTCAAATTTGAGTGAGTGATTTATCTCATACTTAATTTTGAAAATGACCAGGAAGGAGAAAATATGCATCAGAAAAAAAGAGAATTGAGATAAAATAAACAGAATGTCTTCACATTCAGCATAGCTGAAGATAAAAATATAGGAACACATAAATATATAAGGAGACAAAAGAATAGTTTTATTTGGAATATATGAAAAAAAGGAATAGTTTGTTACATATCCCTGGAAATGTAAATGTGTTTGTCATGTAGACTAGGATTGGGGCTCCCATGGACCATAAGAGAAATATTTAGAAGAAATAGGGCCGTGGAAAGAAGAAGTTGGACATGGTAGAGTGTAATACCTGAAAAGTAGAAATGGGAAGATATCAGTTTTTAGCTATAGATATCTACTCAGAAAAGGTGGAATAACTGGATTGATAAAGAAAGGGCTATCAGTATACACTTACAGACATGGTACATATAAGTAATTCTGGTAATTGCTTGTTGATGCATTTTCTTTTTTGTTTTTTTCGTCGGCCCACTTGAATAAGTGGATTGATAAACAAAGGATTTATGCATTTTCCTGTTGGATTTCTTCGGCGACCCACTTCAAGTTCTCTTCAATATATCTTCTCAAGGGGGCGATGTTGATTTCATTCTGGATTTTAATGCTGAAAAGATCATTTTCTAATTCTCTTAGATCAATATAAATATTACACATAGCCTGACGAATGTCTCCATTCTGTACCGAATACTCGACTAGCTAGTTGTCCACCTCTTCTTCATGATATTCAAGAATCCTGTAAAAAATTTCCAAAGACAAGGCCTTAAAATTATCAACTTGTTTATCGAAAGCTTGCTTGGTTAATGCCAGTGAGTTGACGATTAAGCTAGGGTCCTGGAATTCGTTTGTCCTTCCTGCTAACTCTATTTTGGTGAGCTTTGTGAATAATGTTTCTTTCTTTGATATTGCTTGCTCACATGATTGGACGATGAGATACAGGTTCTTAACCTTCTTTTTCCAGCATGCTTCTAATTGAGTGAGCCATTTTTTGGATGGGAGATCATGTTGTCTTCTTTTCATGTCTGGCATGTTGTTGACATGAAAGGAAAAAGGGTTGACCATGTGCAAATAGAAACTTTCTTCATTTTTTAAATCCATCTGCAGAAGTTGGAGCAAGTTATGTGCCCTACTCCCTAGGGAATCCATATTTTGTGATGTTTCCCAGGCCTTAGTAATCAGTTCCATTCTTTTGTTGATATTTTTCTCCACATATCCTCTACAGGATGAGAGGAAGCTGGAGGATCCTTTTAGATTTGTTGCATGGGTGTAGGTAGTCGCAGGCATGACTATTTCTAAAGGACTTCCAAGCAATGGCATAGGAAACAAAGCTTCCTCTAATTCCTTAATATGACTCTTTAGTATGGAATTCTTGGCCTCAATTACTCCAACGGAATCATGAAGAGCATCTCCGGTTTCCATGTGAATTTGAGATATTTTGGATGCCTGGATATTGGCAAGGTCAAGTTCTGAACGATGTTTTCTTTTCTTATTTTTTACATCTCTTTTTTCAATGATTAATTTTTTTGATTTGCTTTCAAAAACAACACTCTGGAATACGAAGGATTCATCTTTGTAAAAAAATTCAGTATCAACCATGTCCATTGAGTAGGCATGGTGAATTGTGTCTCCGGCTGATCAAGGTTGCAGAATATGCTATCCATATCAACGTCAAGGTCCATGTTTTCACTGTAAATTTCGCGCTGCTCCGCCTCCCCTATGGGAAGCTCGTGAGGAAGATGTTCAATGTATCTCTACAAAAATGTTGTGGAGCTGCTGCCAGTAGTTTATGAAAACATTGGTTTTCTCCATACGTTACTTGAAATGAAGAAATGAAGGGGATAATATAACCCCCCAAAAATGTTGGTTCAATGCGTGTGAATGGAAAATATCCTCATTAATGACAGTATCTATGCGTTTTGTATGGTGACCTGTTAGAAGTAAATCTTAATTATTGCATATTTAGAAGTGCGAAGGTGGCGGTTATGGTGAAGAACATTTAAGGATTGTAGGTTTCATGAAGGAACCAAGATGGCATCGTGCAAATGACATTCCATGGTATTTGAAATTAAGACTGGGAAGGGATAAGAAAAGCCTCCACAAATATTGCATTAATGGAAGAACTTCTCAAGCCTTGCATGCATCAATGAAATCTTAGACAATGCATGTACGATGACCTGTTAACATTAAATATTTAGAAATGAGACATATATATATATATATATATATATATATATATATATATATATATATATATATATATATAAATTATTTCTTATTATGGACACGTGCAAAGGTGGCTTGAGACGGGGAAGAGCAAATATTTCTTATTATGGACACGTGCAAAGGTGACGGGGACAGGGAAGAGCAAGCAAGGAAGGAATGGCCAAGTCTGAAACTGGTGAGTGTCCAATGGTGAAACTGCATGAGTCAGAATTGTTGACTACAAAATGTGTAAAACGTAAGAGGGCATGATGGTGCAGTTCAATGAAGGGTTTGTATATTCGGGGAATTGCGGGAAAGTGGCTAAGTATGGAAAGTGTGATTTTGTGTAGGCTCTCAGGGAGCGTAGCGAAGGGAAGCATGTACAGTCTTTGCATAGAGGGTTCTTGGGCTAGTGGGCTCAAAAGTGGGCCTCTATTGCTCCGTGTCTTACAAATAGTACCCAAACTTGCACAATATAGAAATTGAGAAGTGAACTTGCAGGCTGAACATTGCACTTCTATTGTTTTGTGTCCTCCAAACAGTACTCGATGTTTCGCAATATACAAGATGACAAACGAACTGTAGGGCTGGCAGGCCCAGAATGCCAATTATTTATGGATCGAAGTTCCGCCATATACAAATTTTGATATTCCACAATCTAATTGGCTGGTTGGACATTGCACTTGTATCGGTCCGCAACACTCGGAGTTCCGCGATATACAAATTGACAAGTGAACTTACATACTTAAGGCACTTTTTGGATCGCGGGTTATTGGACAGGCGTGCTAAAAAATAGATGGACTACAGGACTGGCATGATGTATATCATATAGCATATATGTTATATATCTAACATTATCTAAAAGCATTATTTTAAAGTACTAAAATATCAATATTAAATATTGATATTGTACAATTTAATTAAACAAAATTATGAAATGAGTCGCAGGTTCAAGTCCGTATCCAATTGCAGATCACCGAAGTTTTGGGAACATGTTATCATATTTATAAAGTACCTTTATGTACTTTTATAAGTATGGATATCAGATTTCATAGAGAATGTATGGATCCTTCATTCCATACTTAGCCACTTTTTGGATCATGGGTTCTCAGGATGGCAGGCTGAAAATTGGGCCTCTATTGTTCCGTGTCCTACAAATAGCACCCAGAATTCCACGATATACAAATTTATCGACGGACTTCGGGCTGGCTCACTCAACATTGCACTTCTATTTTCCCATGTGCTCCACACAACACTGGGAGTTCCATGATATACAAGTTGACAGATGGACTCCAAGACTGGCGGGTTCAAGATTGCAATTGTATACATGTATAACATATAACATATATGTTATATAGCTAACATGATCTAAAAAAATTATTTTTAAGTACTAAATTATTAATAATGAATATTGATATTGTACAATTTAATTAAAGAAAATTAGCAAATGAGTCGCAAGATTTCAGTGCGGGTCCAATTGTAGATCATTGAAGTCTCAAGTCATAGAGTAGATGGACATGAAATTTGCCACTCTGTCGTCTAGGAACTCGTGATCATAGACATGGATTACCAATTTTTTGATGAAAGATGCACGTTCAAAACACGGGGAATGGGAGTTTTCTAACGCGTAGCGCGGGACCCGCGGCCATGAAATTGGCTAAGGAAACCAAAGGGGTCGGTCCGACTCGCAGTGCATATTTCATAATTCATGTGCAACACCAAATGTGTGCTGAGCAGATCAGTATGTGTAGAAACCAGGAAATCCTATATATGTACCTTTATAAATTATGGACATGAGATTTTATAGAGCATGTACGGATATTGCATTCCATACTTTGCCACTTTCTAGATCGCGGGTTCTCGGGTTGGCGGGTTGCAAAAATAGGCCTCTATTGTTATATGTCCTACAAATAGCACACAGACTTCCGCGATATACAAATTGACAAGAGGACTTGTGGGGTGGCTGAGATTTTATAGAGCATGTACACTTTCTCGGAACACGGGGAACGAGAGTTTGATAATGCGTAGCGGGGGACCCGCGGGCATAAAATTGGCTAAGGAAACCAAAGGGATTGGTCTGACTCCCAGTGAATATTTCATAATTCATGTGCAATACCAACTCTGTGGTTACCAGATCAGTATGTGTAGAAACCAGGAAAAACTAAATATGTACCTTTATAAAGTATGGACATGAGATTTTATAGAGCATGTATGGATATCGCATTCCATACTTGGCCACTTTCTGGATCGCGGGTTCTCGGGCTGGCGGGCTCAAAAAATAGGCCTCTATTGTTCTGTGTCCTACAAATAGCACACACACTTCCGTGATATACAAATTGACAAGCGGACTTGCGGGGTGGCTGAGATTTTGTAGAGCATGTACAGTTTCTGGATTGCGGGTTCTTGGGCTGGCGGGGTAAAAAATAGGCCTCCATTGTTTAGTGCCTTACAAATAGCATCTAGAACTCCGTGATATGCAAATTGACAAGAGGATTTGCGGGCTGGTCGGCTCAACATTCTACTTCTAGTGATTTTCGCGATATACAAATTGACACAGAGACTCCAGGGCTAGCGGGCTCCTAGAAATGAGAAATACATACCAAATATGCACAGATCCCTTATTCCATACTTATCCACTTATTTGGATCATGGACTTGTAGGCTGTACATTGGGCCTCTAATGTTCCATGTCCTACAACTAGCACCCATAGTTGGGCGATATAAAAATTGACAAGTGGACTTGCGGCCTGGCTGGCTCAACATTGCATTTCTGTTGGATGGAAGACCTACAGGTTGGCAGGCTCTAGGCGCAAAAAAAAACTAAAAAAAAACATAGCTGCAAACAAGTTCGACAAATACAGACAAAGTGAACGAAAATTTGTTTAGTATGGAACATGAACAGGAAAAAAATGCACCTTTGCATCGATTCCTTTACATCTCTGGGTAGGAGTTCTTTGCAGCGTCTAGTTTTCCTGTTTGTTTCTATCAACAAAAGTACAAAACAAAAGGGATATGAACATAAGTTGAGACGTAAATAAAAAAGAAAGTACTATGTACATTTACAAAAAAAAATAGAATAAGATGAATAGAGTAACAAATAGTTTTTAGGAGGATGTACCTTTTTTTTTTCTTTGCATAATGTATATTTTATAATTCAATTACAACATAGACTGTATGCTCACCAGAACAGTATGTGTACAAATCAGGGAAAACCAAGAAGCTGGATAAAATTTTTTATCTTTTTTTTTTGCAACAAGCTATACAGATATGCTTTGAAACATAGAAATATGACTTTGCAATATGTTTGATGTATATCTCATAATTCAAGTGCAATACCAATTGTATCGTGATCAGACCAATATGTGTCTAAGATAAACATACTGTATTGAGGAATGGGCACATTTGACCAGACATGGTCAATAAGTGTGTTTTGCAGATGGCTTGTGTTGTTAAAAAGAAAGCAGACACTGTATTTACACATGTAGTTTTCCAATTCTTTTGTTCTGCCTCTATTTTGTAGCATGTCAATATTGAAGTCTCCTACAAGTACATTGGGTCCATTCAAATGGAAATGGACCAATGCATTGAAAATAACATCTACTATGTTGGAGAATGATGCATGAGGAGAAGCATACAGATCCAGTATTGCAACTTTTGTTTCATGGAAAAAAAAATTGCAAGCACCACTTCAACATTATTTTCTTCGATATGTATATGGTCCAAGATTGGTACATGTTTTTTCACCAGTATCATCACCCTATGTGTAATGTAACTTGATATGCAATTGTGATTTGGGAATTGTTTGTTCTGCATGCATAATTCCATGTGTGTTTCCTCCAAGCACAGAATATCGGTTTGCATTATATCATAGTCATTCAGTAGATCATCCATGTGTGCATTTAAGCTGTGTGCGTTCAGTGAGAGAATTGATACAAATAAATTTGTTTGTATGGATTGGTAATCATAGTGCAGTTTCCATTTTGTAGTGGTCCTGAGTCGTTCCATTTCACTATCAACTTTCTGTTTCACTTTGAAGTTATCTTTTGTAAGAGGACTTAGTAAATACAAGGAGTCTATGCTTCTGACACAGGATAGTGCTGTGTATACAAGTCCATGTATCCAAATTCCAACAGGATGAAATGCAACATTATCAATTGTTAGTCCTTGTGATCTGTGGACTTTATGTGCAAATGAAAGTTTAATCGGAAACTATTTTCGAATCTTCAGTCGACCTATCTTTGTTGATGTTGATACTGGCTTCAATATTCACAAAATAGGTGTCCAATCACTTCCATTTTTTGAATTATATAGATAATACAACTTGCTTTCTTGTCGCTTGCCTATATGCGGTTCATGGAAATTAATCCAAAGGACATCGAGTTTATCTGTATTCGTATACACTTTGAGTATTCCATATACACCATTGACCAAGCCATCTTGTGAATCATAGTTACAAGCATATATTTCAACCAACATTTCTAATTTGAGGACAATATGCAAAGGTAAAGTGACTGAATGTTCATGACGTGGCACATTTCCATGGTTTTCTTCTTCCAGGTCAATTGAATTGATGATGATATCATCGCCAGGCATGAGTGATAGCATGTGGTTGTTATGAATTAGAACATCCTTATTTCTATATAACATGTAAGGGAACGTTGGGTCTATTGGTGCAGTCTGTAAGAACCTCGAATTGATATAGGTTAAGTCATCATATGTTTGGCTGTTTGTGCGCATTCTATTCAAAATTGCAATGGATGTTTCATCTGTCTGGCGCATTGTAGTATGCAACTCAAAGAATTTAATATTGTCTCTCTAGAAGTCATGGGTGAATGTTTCCATGTTAATGGTAGGTTGTTCAAATATCAAAGAATCTTGGATGGGTTGTGCCTGGTAAAGATCCCCACATAATATCATGTCAATGTTTCCAAAGTATTTCATGTGCACATGTTTTATGCTTCTTAGTCGGTTGTCAATGGAATACAAGAAACAACTCCCAATCAAAGATGCTTCATCTATAAAGACAAGTTGGAGTTCCTCATAAATCTTAGATAATGTATCCAACATTTCCTTGCTAAGTGGAAGAAATTGTGACTTGTTAAAAGGCATTAAACATGCAGAGTGGACTGTTGTTCCACTAACATTATATGCAATGTTTCCTGTGTATGCAACTATTAGGCCCTTTGGTTTCATGGGATCAAAGGAATTGTTTGAATCATAGATTCGTATAAGCATTTGGAACAATGCTTTCGCTGTGAATGTCTTGCCTGTTCTTGCTCTGCCTGTAAGGAACAAGTGCACATGATTGTCCATGTTCAAGCATTTTTTAAGAGCAATGTCCGTTAGAATTGTTTGTTGTTCACGATTCAACAGACGTCTTATTCTGTGGTATTCATTATTTTTAATTAAGAAAGGATGTTTTGTCACTTGAAAACCAAGATTGATACATTTTTCACTTCCAACTGCTGGAGGACGAGGAAAATCCACTTGTAATTCATAGGACTCAGAAGGAGTTCTAGTTGTTTTTCAGTTTGTGAATGTCTCATCATGATCGCCAGGGTTTTCTAGGTCATTAAGTGCAACTTCTAGATCACCCCATGTTGGATTAACATTGTAGGTAAATCTAGCTTCATTGATGTGCACTATAGTCTCAGACGCAACATACGTAGCCTCCCATGTAGAGAAGTTATGTTTTGATGTATCTTCCTTTTCATCGAACTGAATGTACAACAATAGTTTTTCTCTACAATAGTTTTCATAGTCAGAATGTTTATTGTATTTGAAAAACTGTATCACATTGGTCTTTTTCCTTTTTGATATGGGTGCACCATTTTTTTTGTAATGCGATATGAATTCTGCTAAGAAGATTTGCCTAATAGGAGATGGACGTTGGAGGTAATAATCAACAATAGAGTGACATAGCATGTCTTCTGAATTGTCAGGCTCTTGTTGTAGCAAAGCTGGTGGTTTAAGCACAAATGTGTGTTTTTCATGTGGAGATGTGTTAATGAAGACACATTTTCTTGAACTACAAGTGAGGGGCAGGGAAAGTGCAATGTGAACTACTTGTTGAGCAGACATTTGTTGAAGATTAAGCAATGTATTGCCAAGAGTACGTATCATTTGTATGGCATCAATATGACTTCTTTCATGTTCTTTTCATATTATTCTGAATGAGCTTGTCATAGATTTGTCAACCTTTGCCATATACGAGGTACAGTATGATGTTGCATCATATGCATTGAGCACGTATTGCGCATCTGTATTTGCTTTCCACATAACTAGAATGTCCTTGGAGAAACTGTTGTTCCAAATATGGGAACGTTTTCGTTTAAGGAAAATTGTTGGTTGCCTAAGCGTACATTGTATGGCTTGGATGTACTCATCTTCTGATAGATTTACCTCTGTCAAGAAGGCATCAAATCTCATCATCTCATCAAATTTTTCTTGTTCTAGAAATGTCAACAAGGATTTAGATTTCTCAACAACAACGTTGTCCTCTAAACTAAGTGGCTCTATGATTCTTGTAGCTCTCATTGGAGGCATGGGAAAGTTGTATCTGCAATGCAAGTTTTTTCGTTTTCTACAACTTCTTGTATGGTAATGTCTATGGACTTTGGCAAGTTCTGGATCCAAATGATCTATATTGCATGTTATGTATTTATCCACAAATTGTTTGATCTCTTAATTGTTATCAACTCCATAGACTAGTGCACCCTCTATCCACAACAGTGTGTGGTCATGTTTATTTCCCCTATTCTGGAATTCAATCACAAAAAAGTAGTCCGATATTTTTCCAAAAAATGTTTCATCATGGCATATCAATTGTCTCAAAGAATTTATTCTATGTCTATAGTAGTGACTACATGTCACTGGGTCTTTTCTTATGAGGTAGTCAATGTCATTATTTTCCAATGTATCGGTTTCTTTTTTACGTTTCTTGTTCCTATGCAGGTCAGATACAGAAACCACCAATGGATCCCAACAATGTTCTGCACTTGTAAATGTGATTAAAAATGTTGGCAGGCCCAATTGCCGGATCATTGCAAAAATATTTTTTTTGTTTTGTTGCAAATATTCAGGAGAGGTGTGAATGTTTTTGAAATCTATGTATCCAATATCAGATTTTAGAATTTTTTCTAGGTTTACTTTGTACATCACATCCTTGGCGAACAACTTTCTTCCTTGTAACTAGCCTTTTCTTATTTGGACCCACATGTTGGAAATAACTTGCTCTATTATTATGCGCATTGTTTTGAAAAACAAATTTGTTGTGTGACAGGAGAAGTAACCGCTTGAATGTAGCAGCTCCCATCAGACTATTTTATGATAACTAAATCGTTCTGTAATATCAGTGGCATGTGGATCTCCATAGAAGAGTGTTGGAAAGTTCATTTCCTCAACAAATTTGTCCTTGAATATTCGAAGTGGACGCTGCCCCTCGACAGGTGCAATTTCGACAATTTTGTCTTGCAAGTCACGAATGCACTATGAATCAGTGAATCTATGCACCAATGTTTCAATAGGTGTTTCATTCTCTTATTCATCACTTGTATCAAATTCACTAGGATTTTCGAGAGTGTCTGCAGAGTTGCCATCGTCTTCTGCAAGAACACTGTCCCAATTTCCATTTATACAAATGTTCTGTTCTTTGTACAGGGCCCTGGAACATAATTCCTTTAATTATTTCATAACATCATGCACACACACTTTGCCTGCCTGATAGGAATTTTTGTATCGCAAGCGTCTTTTCATAGCCACAACAATTGTCATTGTATTGTTAATGAATTGTGACAACTCTTTTTGTACAACATCTAGCTGAACAAGAACATTAATAATTGATCATGTTAAGCCCATATGGGGTCATTTATATCCTCAAGGTCTGATTTGAGCAAATGCAATTCACAGAGACACAAGTCTCTCCTCAATTTCCGTAACTGCACTTACATCTGGTAGTGGTGTATTACATCTTATTTGGTCAGGGGTTGCAAATTGTGGCAGTTTTCCATTTTCAAGCGACCGGTTGCATGGAAGAAAAACTTTCCCACTGGAAAATGGTTTCTCGTCCACTGTCAATAGGAGGTATTCTTCTTGAAAATCAGGCGTGAAAGACTTAGTGTTTTTTGAAAAATTCAATTGTTCACAAATTGCACATGCAATGGAAGGAGTGTCTTTAATTTGTTTCATGTTGGTCTGTGTTGCATTTTTCTTTCGCAGGGAAGTATGGGTAGAAACTGTTTCCTAGTTTTCATTGGTAGCAATGTATGGTGTTGCTTCTAGACCACGAAATGTCATAGTTGCATGACCATTATGGGATATGCAACCGTACCTGTTTCTACTCTGTTCTGCACGAACAAATTTCTTTAGATTGTGATATGTGAGTTTCTCTCTAAAAGGAAGTGTACCAATGTATTTTTTTCTCTCGCGCATGACCTTTTTCAAGTTATGGTAACTTACTATAGGTTTATTGCCCAAGGGCACGATGAGCTGATGGAAACTAGGATGAATTTCACTTTGACTCAGGTTGTCATAAACTAGTCTACGTTTTTTGTTTAAGGCCTTTATGGCCTTATCACAACTAGGATGAATTTGACGCATAACTTTTTTCAAGTTGTGATAACTTACACTACATTTTTTGTTTAATCCCTGTATGGCCTCATCACAACTGTGATGAATTTCATGCATGTTTTTTTTGTTCAAGCCCTGTATGGCCATATCACAACTGGGGGGAGTCTCATTCTCACTAAAAATCATTCGACGCATGAGCAGATTCGATGTCATTTGGGTGGCATGGACATTCAATCCTGAACCACTGATATGTCCAAGCAAAGGGTCATAATGGATATGTGTTGTATCTATTTTCAATGAGAGGATGTCAATTATTCAATCGTAATTTGAATCAGTAAACCAGGAATGAATAGTTCCATATGGCAAGGCCGACCAAACTTGGATATTTACTCTGAATATCATAGACAACCATTGCAAACAGAATCTGCAACCCTCCACATTCCCTTTTTCATATGGAAGCGCCATGTTCACAAGGTATTCCTGCCAACTTGCAATTGCCGACATATTTTCTAGGAGATATGGGAAAAGGTGTTGATGCAAGCACCTAAAAGCCAGTTGGTTTCCGCCTATAATTGCATTGAAAAAGGACTGTACAGTGTAAATTTGTAAGGACTGCACATCGAGCTCTGCTTCCACCAAACAACAAATTTCATTGAACAAAATATCTCCACAACTAGACACAACATTTGTTGCCAGCTATAAACCATGGTAATTTATGTGATGCAAAATCTGTTTCCATTGTGATTCAAGGTCTTTGCAAACGATGAACAAGTAAGTATGATGCCCCTCAACATTGGATATGGACATTTTTCTGTACAGTAGTGGTTCATAATGACCATTGGCAACATTGGTATCATGGAACAAGATGGAATATGGATTGTCAGATGCAGTTTTGATGAATAGTATATATCTTGTTTTTCTTGTCAATGACCATATTCCAACTGATATATTGAGCCAGTTAGACAACCACCGTATACAAAATGTATCTCCCCAAATTCCCCTCTCATGTGAAGGTAGAACTGGAGATTCAGACAACTGCATCTTTGAAAAATACGTAGCGACATCATGTATTCCATGCAACTGCTGAAGAAAATCAGATTCCAGTTCATAGTCATAGGACTCCAAAGCCTCAATATCGCCATTTTTAAAACATCTCAAGAAATAATCTATCAATCCATTGTGCAACTCGCTCGACGAATACCAGAAATGCAGTAGAACCTGGAATGTATCAAAAAGGCAATCCCCAACAGTATACAAGAATGCATCGAATCTAAAAAGGCCATTTCTATGCAAAACCACATCAATGTTGTCATGCATAATGGATTGTGTATCTATTTCATACGACTCAACATATTTTACTTCTTTCATCTCTTGAACTGTGATTTTGAAGTTGTTTGGTAGATACTTTCAGTTTGTATGAAAATAGATAAAAGGAGGGAAAAAAAATAAAAGGTAGCAAAAAAAAAAGGAAAGCAAAATAGGAAAACTACAAGCGCGGAACTGGGTACCAATCCCCGTATGTATCTTTCAACCTTCCTCTTCTCAACTTCAATCCCCCCTAGTCCTCATACCAGATGAGAAGAAAACAAACCCACACTGGAAATTGAACCAAACAGAAGAAACAATGCAAATAAATAACACCATAAATTTAATCAGCAGAAAGAGAATAGGTGGACGTAGTTTTCCGACCCACAGAATAAAAGCTTCCCTACGTCTACACCCTGCTAGATGGTTCCCTCTTCTGATAGCTTCGAACTACTTTTCATAAACCCCTCTGCATTGCAATTTTTGGAAAATCTATGGATGTAGAAGTCGACATATGAACACGCATGGTTTCCAGGAACATAAATTAAGAACACAGACAAAGATGGTCTGCAACATAATTTGGAGGTAGGGACTCCCACCATTGAAAAATAACAACAACAGGGAAACTTACCTGTCAAAGAGGGAGGAGAAGAGCTCATCCCCAAAAACTGGAAACCACAACAACAGGTCCAACAACTTGAAAAGTTGAAGAACAACAAATCAGTGAACAACCATGAAGAGGTCGAACTGTAACTGCAAGACCACAACTTTGCAAAGTTGAATCAAACAAGAACAAGAATCATGAAGTGAAGCAATGAACAAGCATCGACCACTGAAGCAGTGATGTCGACCATGAACAAAACTGTATTGCAATGCATCTGTACAATAAACATTTAAGACTGCTAGAGATGTTAGGTAAACTCTTAAGACTGTCAGGATCCTCGAGTGAAAGAATTTAAGAAAAAATGCAACGTGGCAAGCCTGTTCTCTCAAAGAATGCAACAATAAAGAAAAAATCACACATAGTAGTATGGTAGAGAATGTATTGTACCTAACAGAAAATGCTAAAGGAAACATTCAAACTAATGCTAGCATTAATCCATCTTTGACCAATGCATAATAAAATATATGATTCAAAAAGACCATATACGATCAAATACTTTGGATATGCTAAGATATATAACATTGAGAATAGCAAAGCCGACAATAATACCTCTAATCCGTTGTCCAATCAGATATTGACAAACATGGTACTTTCTATTATAAACTGGAAACCACAACAACAGGTCCAACAACTTGCAAAGTTGAAGAAAAACAAACCAATGAACAACCATGAAGAGGTCGAACTGCAACTGGAGGACCTCAACTTTGCAAATTTGAATCAAACAAGAACAAGAATCATGGAAGGAAGCAACAAACAAGCATCGACCACTGAAGCAGTGATGTCGACCATGAACGGAATTGTATTGCAACACATATGTACAATAAACATTTAAGACTACCAGAGCTATTAGGTAAACACTTAAGACTGTCAGGACCGTCGAAGGGCATGTCCCTGTGCAAGAATTTATGAAAAAATGTAGCATGGCAGGCTTATTCTCTCGAACCACGCAACAATAAAGAAAAAATCACACATAGTAATATGGTAGAGAATGTACTCTACCTAGCAGAAAATGCTAAAGGAAACATTCAAACTAATGCTAGCATTAATCCACCTTAGACCAATGCATAATAAAATATATGATTCAAAAATACCATATATGACCAAATACTTTGGATATGCCAAGATATATAACATTGGGAATAGCAAAGCCGACAATAAGACCTCCAATCCGTTGTCCAATCAAATCTTGACAAACATGGTAATTTCTATTATATAAAAAGCGATGTTTTCACTTCCCTTGTTCCAACAATAGATAATATGGAAATATTTCTGGTCAGTGCACAATCTAATATGAGGTCAATGATTTATCGATCACTATAGTCCTTCTATGCCTACGATAGGGACTAATAACGTATCTATTTTTACCATCTTATTGAATTCAACTATATGTATGTGATAAAGGCATCATCACTACTTTATTTACGAGAATTTCATAAAGTATATAAGTAAATAGTTAAAACAAAAAATTTCAGCGTCCATATATTACATCATATGTGACATGTTTTCCATAGTGCTAACTATGGATGTAACCACTTTATACCATTTATCACACAAATTAGATTATTTTGTTTGCAATGCTATAATTAAAGGTCATATACTCTTTATGTAGAGGAAGACATTAGTCGTTATATTATCAATGAAATTGTTGTACATGGTGTTAAATGAATGTAAATATATTTATCATATTGGTTTATCAGTAACACATGTATTAGTAAAATGTGATTTCACTAAACAAATTTGGAGTAGAATCATAAAAGAATTAAAGTTTAAGACAAATTGAGAGGGGAACGCTTTGAGAAATTGTTTTGAATGTTGGGCAAAGAAGGAGACAAAGTATTCACAACTTCTTTTCCTGGTCAGCTGACATATTTGGTTAGATCGTAATAAGACAATCTTTTAATATGGGAGACCATCTATCAACACTGTTTGTTACAAGATCCTTGGGGGAATGGAATGTGCCAAGATGCAAAAGAGCCAATACAAAGATATAATAAAGCCTACAATAAAAATCGAAAGGACTACTGGTTGGTTTGACCGAGCAACCCAAAACAATAGACAACAAAGTGGAGCAGGAGGTCTGATAAGGACCGATGAACACACAATATATAAGTGGACCTACAATTGTGGTGCAGGCACAAATACAAGAGCAAAACTCCTTGGAGTCTGGGCTACACTCATATTGGCAACTAAACTTAACATTGTGGATTTTCAGGTTCTGGGAGACTCAAGAATTATAATTGATTGGCTAAACAACAAAGGAAAACTACAAGTTAATGCCTTGGAATGATGGAAAGCCAGAATAAAAGAGCTTAACAATGGCTTTACATTGATCTCCTACACACACATTTTTCGAGAATCAAATATGGAGGCTGAACTTCTTTCCAAGAGAGCACTACAAGAGCAGGAGGGCAAAATAAAATTCCATAAGTGGAAAGATGGTCAAGTGGGACCTGTACTATTTCTCAAACTTTATTAGGCCCACCAGAGAAGTTACCAGCAATCATTTTTTGTGTAAATTTTGAATTTTCCATTAGTGGCGGAGTTCTATTCAATGTCTATTGTATAAAACACACTTGTAACAACTCACAGTGTCAGATGGAAGCGTCTTAGAAGTTACAAATATGTACTTAATGTGCCCAATATTGACAGTCTAATATGTTACCATATTACAATTCCAAGATCAGTGGTATTGCTTACATTGCAGGAAAGCAATCATGTAATATTTTGGTCTTTACCAAACATTATATAAATATAATGAGTAATTTTCTTGTGGAAAAAAAGATGAAATCAAATTAATATAAATACATTGGCTATGGAAAATTTTAAGCATGTTTTTAAAAAATAAATTATTATTATTATTTTAAATAATTTTTCTAAATTCTATAAAATAAAATTATTTTACTTTAAAATAATGAAAATTTTGTAAAAATTATATAAAATTTATGAAATTTTGAATACTTTTACAAAATTATCATTAATTATTTAATGGTTGGTATTTAAAACATTAATACGATTCTTGAAATTTCTCAAATTAAAATAAATATGGATACTTAAAATTTAACACACTTACATAGAATTAAATTAATATATAGAAATGAATCAAATTGTCACACCGAAACAAAGGTACTATTTACTTTGAGCATAAGTTAAAAAAAAATACAACATATAATAAATTCCAACAAGATGATTCTTATATTTTAAGACAATGCTTGTATGTTTTTTTTTGTTTTTTTTTCCCTAATTTAATGTGTGTTATTGTTTTCATTGTTTTTTGGTATTTACAATGTAAATGATTATAAACTTCATTCATATGTTTTTTTAAATTTTTATAAATGAACATAAATTTTCTATAAAATTTAAAAAACTTAATTTAAACACAAGTTTTTTTAATTTTTATAAAATGAACATAAATTTTCTATAAAATTTAAACATAAGTTTTTTAATGTTTGCTTGAAGTAACTAGATACGTATATGGTATATGATTACTTCTAATATTGGAAGGCTGACACTCAATGCATCCATGAAATTGGATATAAACGTTTCTTTAAAACATAAAGAATTTGTTAACACTTGAGTCCGTGTCTTTCTATTTTAGTTATCAACCTCAGAAGTAGCTAAACCACGAAGACATTTCATGATTTAATGAAGGGCATGAAGGATTCACTTAACATGTGCCCTCCTACTTTGACTCGTTAACTCATTGATAAAAGAGTATGTCAAGGTCTTCAAGTAAAGGAACAAAACAAAGGTTGAGCGAACAAGTGTAGATTTCACTCTTGAGTCAAGGAAAATTCCAAAATGCCAAGTAAGGCTAGGGAATACTTAGTCGAGAAAGGGATTGGGTTGGGTTGATGATAAAATCATGATTTTGTTGAAGATTATTAAGAAAATCATTGATATGTTTGATGATATTTTCCAAAAAAGAAAAAATAGTGCAGGTCAATCTATCAATCTATTGAGAAAATTTTAAACCATAAATTTATACCTGGGTCATTCGGATATGTTGATCATTGAGAGGTGCTTTGTGAAGTTAATTTGATTTGTAAATTATTGTTGATTTTCCATTGGAGTAATTCATCACAACAACTCTTGTATTATTTTCGAATATTTTATTATCTAAATATGTAAGTTTTTACAATTAGTTGCTATAATGCATAAATTTTCTGGAGATAAATTGTGTATGAAAAAATAATGATTGAAAAAGGAGTTAGAAAAAAGATTAATTACTAAAGTAACCATTGGGTAATAATATTGATTATTAATTGCCAATGTAATTTTATTTTTATTTTTATGAATACAATTTAAAACATAAAAGAAAAAGGAAAAATGAAAATTACACATATCTAATTTAAAATACAAAAAAAAGGTCAAAGGAGAAAAGGAGAAATTATATCTGCTAGAGCTCATGCTGCCCTGTTTGGTAGTTCTAGACTTCTTCTACAAAATTGTATCTTCTACCAACCATGCCTAAGATTACGGTGCTAAGTCCTCTATGGTAGGTAGGACTTGCTTCTCAGTTTCGTGATACAACATGGAAGACTCATAGAGTTTCATATTTTCCACATTCGCTACTAAGTAAATGCACATATGTGGGGGTAGACTGAGTCTATATGCATTATCACCCACTTTTTCCAATACCTCAAAAGGACCATAACATAGAGCCTTGATCTTCTTACCAGGGCCCTATATCCTTTCTTTGTTCATCTACAGCCAAACTCTATCTCCCACCCTGAATGTTTTCTCAATTTTGTTCTGATCATGTTAGGCCTTGTACTTTTCCTGTGACTTCTTCAATGTCTATTGTACTTGCAAATGGATCTACTTAATATTTTGAACAAATTTCTCATCTTTCAATGCTTCCCCTATGATGTATTCCTTCACATGCCATGCCACATTAGCTAGGTTGCAACATCACCAAGATGATGGATTTTATAAGAAAATGAAAAAAAAGACCTTATGCCATGCCATGTCAACTAGGTTTCCACATTAGCAATATGATGGATTTTATAACAAAAAGAAAAAAGGTGTCATGTTCTGTGCCAAGTCATCTAGATTTCCACATCAACAAGATGATCGATTTTATAAAAAAAAATGAAAAAAATTAGTTGCATGCCATGCCTCGTCAGCTAGGTTACCACATGCCATACCACATCAGAAAGGTTTCCACATTAGAAAGATGATGTATTTTATATATAAAAAAAAAAGCCACATGCCATGTCATGTCAGCTAGGTTGCCACATCAACAAGATGATGACTTTTATAACAAAAAGAAAAAAGAGGCCACATGCCATGCCACATTAGCTAGGTTTCCACATTAACAATATGATGGATTTTATAACAAAAATAAAAAAGTAGCTACATGCAATGCCACGTCATCTAGATTTCCACATAAGCAAGATGATGGTTTTATCAAATAAATCAAAAAAATAAGCCACATTCCATGCCATGTCAGCTAGGTTGCCACATCAACAAGAAGATGGTTTTATAACGAAAAGAAAAAAAAAACAATTACATGCCATGCCACGTTATCTAGGTTGTCACATTAACAAGATGATGTCTTTTTTTATAAAAAATAAAAAACAACTAAATGTCATGACACGCTATCTAGGTTGCCACATTAGGAAGATGATGAATTTTATAAGAAAAAGAGAAAAGAAGCCACATGCCATTCCACATCAACAATATGATGGATTTTATAAAAAAAAGAAAAAAGAAGCTACTTGTCATGCCACATCAACAATATGATGGTTTTTATAGGAAAAAGAAAAAAATAGCCACATGCCATGCCACGTCAGCAAGATGATGGGTTTAAAAAAAAAAAAGAGAAAAACAACCACATGTCATGCCGCAACATCTAGTTTTCCACATCAACAAGATGATGGATTTTATAAACAAATCAACCAGAGAGGCCATCATTCTCCCAAGCACAAGATCCTCCCCCATCAAATGATGATGGGGGGGAATGATCAAGTATGGGTAGATGGGCTTTATTCCCCCTGCTATGGGTATATGTAGCATACAAGGAACATGACCTAGATGATGGTCATACATATATGCATTATGGATGCAGGTTTGGAAAGGAACAATGGATTTCTAATATGTTATTTACATATGAGTCAAAGGGAATCGACTTCTAGGTTCACAAATAGGTGTCACCATATGAAGGATTGTCTATGGATATGGGGAATAAATGATTTTCCAAAAAATATTTTAACTCAACAACACGTTAGTCGAAGGGACTGGGGTGTTGTGGTAAAAAGTAGAAATGATGAGGTATATTGTCCCAAGGGTAATATGGAGTTGTTAGGGACTCTACAACATCCTCACTAGAATGGATAATGGGAGAAGTAGATTCTACACTACTAGATGAGATGGTGGAAGATGGGGTAGTGAACCCAATATCAATGCCATGGGAATGAGAGTTGTGGTTCACATGCATGACATCTACATGGGTAGACTGAATGCTAGTGGATGAAGGCTCCACCGATGTTGAGATGGAAGAGGCATTAGGAATATGAGGGATGCTTTCATATACCTCAATAGAAAATGGAGGATATTTTGACATTTTTGATCCCATGGAAGTTGATAGGTAGAGAATATGTATGGTATTCTCACTAGTGTTCACTTCAGGGGATCAATTTTAATGATTGGTTGAGAATTTGTCAGGGAATACTTAGCTCATTCAAGTCATGGTAATCTATCATTGGGGTTGGATATTCCTGGAAAACAAAATACAATTGATGAAGGACCTCAATAACATTCCAATACCGAGGTATACAGGAAAAGTGATGAGAATAATGGTTATAGGTGTCACAAAAAGCACATGGGTGATTGGTGCACAAGGAATTAACATGCTTAGTCAATGAATCAGGGGGAGGGACTTCCACAATAAGTATAGAAGGGTCAAAGTCAATGACGTTGTAAAGATCTTTCAGTTGAAATATCCTTTTACAATTTAAGGTGGCCTAGATGTAGTGGTTTGGGTGGCCATGGATTGTTTTAGAGTGTTTGTGCCCCCTTTGAATATGTCCTTTCCCCTCTTGTCAACTCCTTTTCCTTTTTTCATTTCTTGAGGTGGGGACTGTGCTAGGCAAGGTGGGTCCTATGCAGGTTGAGGCGAAGATTTTGTAGTTTGAAATGGGACCTGTGCTAGTACCCTAAGAGATACAATAGTCATGGGTATCAGTTGCAAAGGGGTCAAATTCAAATATGGTTTTTACATGGAAGGTGGAAGAGGAGTTGAAGGTGGATCCAAGTATCACATTGGAATCCCTAAGTTTAGGCTAGGCAAGTTCAATGTTTCCATAACTAGGGTATTGACTATTCTTGGAGGAAGAAAAAAGAAATGTACTTGACCAAAGGGATAGTGGGGGTGCACTTGTGGATGTGGTTGCATATGCGCTCTTGGTGGTGGTATGGGAAAGGATGGGTTGAAGGGCCTAGTGTGAGACTGATTATATGTGCCTATTGGTATATGACCACATGACACCATACAAACGTTGGAATAACTATGTTAGGTAACGATAGGAGGGGGTATGTAATACACACCCAACAATGATGAGTCTTTGTAGACTTTAGGGTTAATGTTAGAAAATGAAGGGACTATTTAGGTCTATCCCAAGGAGGAAAAAACATGGTCATAATGGAATTAATATTGAGGGTCATGGTAGGTCAATTGATTGATGGTAATGAGTTTTTCATTATAGGGGAACATCATCTTTTGAAAGACCGAGGAAGCCATTGCATTCATGAACTTATTCTAAATGCATGTGGATGCACATTCACTAATGATACATCGATGTATGATGAAATCCTCGATGGACACTAGAATTTGGAAGGCTACAGAGGGTGGAAGTATAGAGGGTATAAATTTGTCACTATCAAAGTTGATCATGTAGTCATCTGATGAATCAACATTTCCCAAAGAAAAAAGTAAATCCTTCCTTTGTGTAGGGAATGTTTGGAGGACTTAAAGGGATGATATGGCTATAAGTGATTGAGCTAGGTCATATATTATGCTATAGTGGTGAGAGTCCCACCCATGGTGGTTAGGGGAATTTCACCTTAGCAGGACCTTGGGAATCTTGTGAGGGATGACTGCATTAGGGTGAGGAATATGTAAAGTTCCATTGGTGTATGGAGATAAATCTAGGAACAAGATCTGGTAATTTCCATTCCTATGAGGGGTGGGAGCATGAGGTGGTCTAGATGAAGGGGATTCAAAAGTGGAGAAAAATCCCTTTGATGGGAAAGGGTTCCTCAAAACTAATGGTTGTGACATAGAGGGTGGGGTAGTTTAACTATTGGCATGTTTGGTAGCATCAGTTGATTCCCACATTCGATGCAGTTTCAAGTAAAAGAGGGAACTCATGAGTGTAATTCCCATACCCACTACATCTAGCACAAGATTTTTTTGTATCGAGGTTTTGGTTCTTCCCTTGCTTGGGATAGGGATCGTTACCTTGGGCTTGGTTTGTGGAAGGATTATTTCCTCCCAATGTTGGGTGGAGGGTTTGGATTCCCCTAGTTTTGGTTATTTGTCTTCCCTTTCCCCTTTTTTTTCTTCTTGTTTTGATAGAGAGGACTGGGAACAATTTGTTTTGCATACACTTTCCCTTGAGGAAGGGGTGAAATATGATTAGTATAGGGTTTGGGTAGTACCATTGAAGGAGAAAAAGTAGTTATTGGTGGGCTAGAGAAGAAATAAAAAGGGTTCATGGAAACATCACCACAAGGGGAACTACCATAAGGTGTACCTTGACCATGAGGATGGGGTGCAATGTAAGAGGTGCTAGTTCCCATCTGCGATGAAACATGTGAAGGATCCTAAGGGGATTTTCGATATCCATAGGAAGTGTGGATCCCACCATAAAGGTTAATATATCCACTAGGACTAAAAGGGGTAGGTTGTGGATAACTACGTGAGATGGTTCCTACTAGAACATAATCTATGTGGGATGCTCTTGGTGCTGACAAGTCACCTGAGCAAGAGTGAGGAGCATCGAGGAGAATGGTATAAAGATTCCCTGATTGGGTATAGATAATATCATACTATTTGTATTTTTGAATGGAATATTCCTCTTTCTTAGGTAGTGTCATGGCTTCATCTTTGACGATGGGAGGAAGAAGATATTTCAATAACTATTCCATAAGGAATATATCATTCATTTGAGCTTTTCATAAACTACATTGTCTATGCCACTCATGGATGTGGTCTGAGATGTGGGTGGCAATGGTTTGAAGGAATTTGGTTAAGATCTCTATCCCTATATCATGGCATATGGGGATTTGGAAGAAGGTGAGGAGCACTTTGGTAATGGAATCTGTTAGCGTCAGAAGTCACTCATGGATTGCTTGCAGGAGCAGAGCCTGGTGCCCATCAGTTTTTATGTCACGATTTTATAATTGGGGGTGGTCGAATGGCAATAGACCCAGGAAAGAAGCATTGACTTAGGAACCAGGGTCTGGTATGTAGAAATAAAGGGAGGTCTTGATCCAACTTCCGTCAGTAAGTAGATTAAAGGGTGGTAGATGGAAGACTTGTGAGAAGGGTGAGCAAGACTGCCTCGGGAAATCAGCCTTCGGAAGCTTGAGGAAGAAAAACTCAGAAGCCAAGATCCTCTTGGTCCAGAGTTTCAAGGAGTTGAAGGGTGACTTGACTGGATCCTCCAATTCCAAGACATTCCAGCTCTGAGAGAACACAAGAACTGATTAGAAACACTGCGACTGTTGCAGTGATTCAACCTACATCATCCTACAACAGCGCAACTCGACTGGATCCTCCAATTCCGAGTTGTTCTAACACAGTAAACAAATAGATGGAAAAAGAGGCTGACATCCATAAAGTAAGAAGTCTCAAATTCCTTATACATTAACTAGAGCGACCAACGCTTAATCAAACTTACAGAGCGGGAACCTAGCTCAACCATCGACCCCTGCAAAAATGGCAAAAACGCCTACATATACTCAAAACAAAACACAACAGCGAAAATGAGACACTGTAATTAAAACATTGCGTCTGCATGTCTTCCGATAGTCTGCGCATGCAGACTCTGGACAATCGTGCGCCTATGACAGATGCCATTAGATTTCAGACTGTCCTTCTATAGGTGAGTCGACGTCAATTAGTCCTTTTCTGGACCTTCCTCTTTATGGTGGAGATGACGCTCAACGACCAACAACAACCGCCATAACTGCATTCTTGGGACTAGGGATGTCCTCGGTCAACTCTGCCTTCTAGGACGTGGAGGTATCCTAATGGTGCCACCTGGATCAGTCGAACGGTCTTTCTTTGGATGCTACTTCGCTGGACTGCTGCGAGGGATCCCTATGGAAGATGTGGACGAGGGTGTGATGGGGGTTAAAGGTGTGAACACTGTGGAGGTGATGAAGAAGAAATGGGAGCTGTGACATCAGCTGAGGAATGCTACGTGGTCTGAATAAGGCAGAGGAGGAAGGAGCACGGAGTGCGGGAGTATAGGAGGAGGTGACTGGGAATGAGAGGGACACATGGCAGGAGACGAGAGGATGATGAGCTGAGGAGGTGCCATGTGGATGGAGAGAGGGAAGTTGGATAGATGACAGGGGAAGAGGGAGGCGGTAGGTGGAAAACAGGTGGCAACGGGGAGGATGATACCAAAGGTGACACGTCAGGAAAGGAGCCCCACAATAATAACACATCATTCCGGACCCTCCCCCTTTAGTTAAAGACAGGAAGGCAAGGGGGGTCTGGAATAAAGCCTCAGCCATTAATTTAGGCACCTCGATCCTGGTTGTTAGAGAGCTACGCGCTCAATTCTGGACCCCCCCCCTCCGCTTAAAGGTAGAATGGCGGGTGTACTCCGGAATCCGCTCCTGACCGTAGATCTGAGCGGGTAGATCCTGGTCGCCCAGATCCATACCCCCTTTAAGTCTAATGCACCCGAGTTTCATCAATGGATGGACGACTGAGATGACTTCGGCGCTTTCACTATGAAAATCCCGAAAGGCCCCACCTGTGGCTCAGATCTGCACCGTGTGTCCTTCAGATGAATGATTGAGATGGATTTGTCATTTAAAGGGGGCTACCTCCATTCCCGGGCTCGCTTAACATGACCTGGCGCTAGAACTGTGGGATCGACTTTGAAGGGCGCTTATCGAAATTTCGGGGTTCAGGGTTTCGAGATGTAAAATGATGAGGAGCTCTTACCCCTTGAATCCCTGAATGCCGACATGACATGATCGCACACCACGTGTCCTTTTGGATGGAAGGTCGAGATCCTTCATGAATGTATATGGACGCTACCCATCGTGATAATCCCGGTGCAACTCCGCTAACCGCGATTTCCCGCCGACCATCGATCTGCTCCTATGGATGAATCTGGGCCGTTGACAACATAATTTCGCCCACTCACTTGATTTTTAGCCTGAAATGGGGCTTTACGTGCTACGCTTGGGCGTTCTTCATACAACCTGTAGACCTGGATGCTCTCGATCCCAAGACAAGAATTGTCGCTAACATTAGGCTCCATGGGGGATAGAGTCGTCCCTATGATGCTCTAAGAACTCATTCCACAACTTCAATGCCTTGTTGTTGGGCTATGGAGTCAAGCTCAAAACATCCCACTGCTGAAAATACAGGCCGAAAAATAAAAGTAACAAAATAAAGATACATGCTCAAAGGAGCTTATTTATATACAATCCTAAGCTAATACATTTTTTTACATGGGGCTAGGTGAAAGAAGACTTCCACCATAGCCAATCAAGTAACTTCCTGAAGGGAAGCTCTTTCTTTCTGTTGATGATCACCAAAAAATGGTGTAACCATGACAGCAAAACGACTACACTCTTCAACTTCTCCTCACTGGCTGAAGTTGATATGGAATAGGGGGGCTCCAAGGCATAAAGGAAATGCCACTCCATGTACTCGCTGATAGGATCATAGAATGAGTGGAAAACCCTGTGAAAAGGGTAGCAGTAGGCCTGCTCTACTCCACAACTACTCCTACAGGGCTGAACTTCATGAGTCTTCATAGGTGAATGGGCAGGCTCCGGGCAGGAAGTCACCTGTTCCACTGGTTCTTTCTTCTCCTCTTCTTGGCTCTCCCCCAGTTCTGATTCATATTCATCATAAATAGGGACCATGGGGTGGTTCTGCTTACTGACTGGCTCTTCAGTATCTTTATAGTGATCAAATGTAGGATAAGCTTGCTGCTCATCATCACTATAATATACATAAAAAAGGGGGTGTCCTTCATTGATATGATCCTCCTCCAGAACAGTGATCCTGTAAAAAAATTTTGTTTTAGGGATAGTGGGACCTGCTACTCCTGGCTGCTCATACATAATCTTTTTCTCTTTAATCCCAGGTAAAAATATATCGTGAGAAACTCCCTGGAGGAAAAGAGAAGAAGCCTCTTCCACAACTAACCCCTCTTTTAAAAAGAGAGGGTCTTTGTCATCATGAGAAGAGCTGCTAAGAACATCTGCTTCAACCCGATATCCAGGTGAGTCATCTACCATGGACCACATTTTCTCTATAAACTCACAATTTTCACAAGAGGCATGTTGATCATTATGAATATCTAAAAGAATAGAGACATCTGATATAATGTCAGATGCTTCCATTCTAGGGCTAACACAATTAATATCATTCAACACTTGTATATTTTCCTGGCAAATGCTTTCCTCCACAGTAAAAGCTTCATCATGGACCTGGTCTTCAGGGCCAGCAGAGGCTTCATGAAGCGAAGAAAACTCCCCACAACAGTTTTCATACAAACAATCAGCTGGAAAATAATCTTTACAAAATGAATTGAAAGTTGTATGAAAACCTATTAAAGAGCGGATGCTTGCAGCGAGAAGAGACCGACACCATTCAAGAGAAACTCCCTTCAATGAATACCTGAAGATCTTAATCTGGACATCTTCATGCATGATATGAAGTCGATGAATAACCTCATGAAAGTCCAGTAAATGCTCAGCTGGTACCTCCCAACTCTTTGCGTGAAATTCAGGGAGGAAATTTTCCCATATGTCTCTATCAGGAAGTGCATTAGGAAAACCAACTATCTGAGAAAAGTCACAGAAAGAAAACCTTTGAGCCAGAATTTTCTCCATATCGAACCAGTGGAGTCGCCAATCTATCCTCGAATCATGGATTCGCCAGGTGAAAGATGCGTAGCTTCAAATGTGCCTGGTCCTTGTTAAACATCAAAGGCTAGATCTTAACGTTGTCATTACCCCAGGAAGCTTCTCAGGCTGAGAAAGCAGCCGCTGAAACCTTCTCGAGAAAGCTCCTCTGGGTTATCTTTCAGGTGTGCCAACAGTATCCATAGCTGAAACAGCGAAGTGGAAACAATGGAGTCGCCACAGTGGAGTCGCCAGGTGCAGAGTAGCAATCTTGATAATTCTGATATCTGATGCACCTTCATAATCAGTTAATTGTTGTCATTCAATCCCAAGGAAAATTTTCAACTTCGTCCCCGACAACGACACCATAAATGTTAGTGTCAGAAGTCACTCCTGAATTGCTTGCAGGAGCAGAGCCCGACGCCCATTAGTTTTTATGTCACGATTTTATAATTGGGGGTGGTCGAATGGAAATAGACCCAGGAAAGCAACATTGACTCAAGAACCAATGTCTAGTATGTAGAAAGCAAGGGAGGTATTGATCCAACTTCCGTCAGTAAGTAGATTAAAGGGTGGTAGATGGAAGACTTGTGAGAAGGGTGAGAAATACTGCCTCGGGCAACCGGCCTTTGGAAGCTTGAGGAAGAAAAACTCAGAAGCCAAGATCCTCTTGGTCCAGAGTTTCAAGGAGCTGAAGGGTGACTTGACTGGATCCTCCAATTCCAAGACATTCCAGTGCTGAGAGAACACAAGAACTGATTAGAAATGCTACGACTGTTGCAGTGATCCAACCTACATCATCCTACAACAACGCAACTCGACTGGATCCTCCAATTCTGACTGTTCTAACACAGTAAACTAAGAGATGGAAAAAGAGGCCGACATCCATAAAGTAAGAAGTCTCAAATGCCTTATACATTAAGCAGAGCGACCGACGCTTAATCAAACTTACAGAGAGGGAGCCTAGATCAACCATCGACCCCTGCAAAAATGGTGAAAAGGCCTACATATACCCAAAACAAAACACAACAGCGAAAATGAGACACTGCAATTAAAACATTGCGTCTGCATGTCTTTCGACAGTCTGCGCATGCAGACTCTAGACGATCGTGCGCCTATGACAGACGCCATCAGATTTCAGACTGTCCTTCTATAGGTGAGTCAACGTCAATTAGTCCTTTTCTGGACCTTCCTCTTTATGGTGGAGATGACGCTCAACCACCAACAACAACCGCCATAACTGCATTCTTGTGACTAGGGACGTCCTCGGTCAACTCTGCCTTCTGGGATGTGGAGGTCTCCTAATGGTGCCACCTGGATCAGCCGAACGATCTTTCTTTGGATGCTACTTCGTTGAACTACTGCAAGGGATCCCTATGGCGGATGTGGATGAGGGTGTGATGGGGGTTAAAGGCGTGAACACTGTGGAGGTGATGAAGAAGAAATGGGAGTTGTGACATCAGCTGAGGAATGCCACGCGGTATGAATAAGACAGAGGAGGAAGTAGCACAGAGTGCGGGAGTACAGGAGGAGGTGACTCGAAATGAGAGAGACACATGGTAGGAGATGAGAGGATGACGAGTTGAGGAGGTGCCATGTTGATGGAGAGAGGGAAGTTGGATAGATGACAGAGGAAGAGGGAGGCGGTAGGTGGAAAACAGGTGGTAACGGGGAGGACGATACCAAATGTGACACGTCAGGCAAGGGGCCCCACAATAATAACACATCATTCCAGACCCCCCCCCTTTAATTAAAGACAGGAAGGTAAGGGGGTTCCGGAATGAAACCTCAGCCATTGATTTAGGCACCTTAATCCTGGCCGTTAGAGAGTTGCGTGCTCAATTCCGGACCCCCCCCTCCGCTTAAAGGTAGAATGGCGGGGGCCTCCAGAATCCTCTCCTGACCATAGATCTGAGCATGCAGATCCTAGCCGCCCAGATCTGTACCCCCTTTAAGTCTAATGCGCTTAAGTTTCATCGATGGATGGACGGCTAAGATGACTTCGGCGCTTTCACTATGAAAATCCCGAAAGGCCCCACCTGTGGCTCAGATCTACGCCGTGTGTCCTTCAGATGAATGATCAAGATGGATTTGTCATTTAAATGGGGCTACCTCCATTCCCGGGCTCGCTTAACTTGACCTGGTGCTAGAACCATGGGCTCGGCTTTGAAGGGCGCTTATCGACATTTCGGGGTTTGGGGTTTCGATATGTAAAATGACGAGGAGCTCTTACCCCTCAAATCCCTGAATGCCGACATGACATGATTGTGCACCACGTGTCCTTTTGGATGGAAGGTCAAGATCCTTCATGAATGTATATGGACGCTACCCATCGTTCTAATCCCGGCGCAACTCCACTAACCACGATTTCCCGTCGACCGTCGATCTGCTCCTATGGACGAATCTGGGCCATTGACAACATAATTTCACCCGCTCACTTGATTTTTAGCCTGAAATGGGGATTTACATGCTACGCTTGGGCGTTCTTCATGCAACCTGCAGACCTGGATGCTCTCGAGACCAAGACAAGAATTGTCGCTAACATAATCAAAGGTTTGTTGTGTGATATCAGGTTGGTTAATGTACCACTTGGAAGAAACACTCATCAAGGTTCTATGGAAAAGTATTAACCTAACCAAATTCTCCATTTTGAATTTGGAAGAACACCAAAGGGGGAAGGATATGATGTGGTTGGATGATCCGAAAATGATCTTTTATAGACTTGGTTAAGTATTTTTCATGAGTTGATTTACCATTTATAAATTGAAGAGAAGAAGAAGATTTAATGAAATAATGTTACAACCATCATAAATAATGAAGAACATAAAATGAAAATTAAGAAAAAAAAAACATAACGCCAAATATTGTTAACAGAGTTCAAAAAAGTTGCCTATGTCCCCAGGCCTTTGTCTCAGTGGGGGAGGATTTATTATTAATATTCAATTCCTCAAAAGTACATCAATTGGATTACAAACTGGTCTAGATGTTTTCTTCTCGACCCCCAGAATCCAACACAACTAACAACACTGAAAAACGTTGAGCATAGATCCCGAAAATGGCCTCCAAAGTTAGCTTCCTCAATGGATTCCCTACATAAAAATAGATTTAAATTCACAAATTATTCATCATTATTCTGTTCTGAACCTCACATGGCTATAAAAATACCTATTTTATATAGAATTTTGGTTGGGGGTCACATCCCAACTTCATCCCAAGATATGGCCTCAAACCAGGCTCGAGATCCTGCAATAAGGGCCATAATCCATTAAAATTAGGTTAATAAACCATAAAAATCCATATTATAAAGTTCAAAAACCATAATTGGAAAAAATCTTGGTTCTGCCCCTTTTCCTTGGGCCCCTAGTTATATGGAGTGACTATGTGGCCAGGAGCCAGGGACAAATGGCACCCAACCCCTAGTTCTCGGCCCTGGTCATGTAGATTAGTGCTAGTCCTCTGCCTTGATCGACAGATAGGCCATGTAGTTGACGATCCTGCCCCCCGGTCACATGGTAAAGAGCTGGTAATCATGCCTTAGTTAGCGATCTAGACCTCTGTCAACCAGGAATTATCCCTAAACCTTCGCTCAACACCAATTCAAATAAATATTGGGTCATATGATATAACAAGCACTAATGTAGCTCGTGTGGTTAGCATGTGGTTTGTGAAGTTGTTTCTCTCCTAGGAGGTCAGGGGTTTGATTCACAAGAAGGGGAAACAAATTTTTTTCCCAACCCTCATTGGACTGATCTGAGGTGCCACGTGGCGACCTTTGATTGGGCCACGTGTCACACTCAGAATGGATTGAACAATTGAGTCACCTTCCCAGTCACCTACACAGTCACCCTACTAACTCTCCTCCGCAATCGGCTTACCGTACGAAACATGACTATCACACATCAACCTGTCACTGGGCCATGTCACTTCCATCGTGTCCTTCCATACTGCCACTTCACTATACAGAATGCCATGTCAGCGTTCATATAGTCCAGTCATTTTCTACATCAACACCCGAAAAAACAAAAAATACATGCCATGTGTCAGCCTCTGGTACTTCCACATTATCATGCTGATGTCATCTTCCTTGTCATGCTGATGTACTGCTGATGTCAGCAGTATGGATTTTTGACTTTTAATTTTTTTTCCTGTTTGGGAAAAACTTCAGATCGCGATAACTTCACCATAGGAAGTCCATTTTTGAAAAATAATATAGTGTCAGAATCAACACGACGAGCACTATGCGATGGTGCCGTTTTTTTCGAATACAAGAACTTTCAATTTTTGGCCTTCTTGGATCCATTTTGTATCATTCCTCCCCACTGAAACCTTTTGGTCCTCCAAAAGGATATTAACTAGACATCAAGTGCCGGATAGGCCTCCCCACTTGTCCTTTGTCTTTAAACATTGTCCTATGCACCTGTCACATCACAATTAATTGCATAATAACCATGACAACTCAAATCATATTGTTATCCATTTGAACTCATTCACATCTTACTGAATTCACTACCATCCATGTAGAAAACATTAGCAATGATAATATCATAAATATGACTGAAAATGAACCAATATGTTTGATGGGCTTGCACGACATTAACTTATCTTGAAGCAAAGTATGGTCAAAATCACATCCTACAACCATCTCATGTTCATTCTTAAGATTAACTACTTTACTTGGCACAATTATAGGTATGTTTCTTGCATATGCTACCTTTCTTAATTGTTCCATCCTTAGTATAGTTTGATTTTCTTTAATATGATGAGCATGCACAACATATTCAGTTCCCTTATTAAACCAATGATATTGTTTGTATTCCCTGAAGAAGATTTCTTTGCAATCATATAAATAAGGGCTTCCTAAGACCATTCCACATTCATTTAGTGGCACCAAATCACATGTTACCTCATCCAAAAACTTTGATGAAATTGCAAACCTTAAAGTGCATTGCTTTTTTATGGGAAATTTATGATTGTTGCTTATCCATTTAAGTGAGTAAGGTTTATCATGTAACTTAGTTGTCAATCCCAATTGTATAACCACTTGCTCTGAAACTAAGTTAAATTTATATCCACTATCTAACAATGTATCGATCTTAGTATGTTTCATTATGACCCTTATATGAAAAAATTTGCATCTATTTTCATAATCATCACTTGACAAACCAACTGCTATAATTTTAGACTCATCACTTGAATCTAACCCCAAGTCTATTGGATGTGCTACTGTTGCAAATTTTTTCCTCCCTTTCCTCTCTTTGAACCACTTTGGTTTCTTCTCTGGGTGCAATTGCCAACAATGTTCATAATCTTTCCCTTCTTTCTTGCAATGCTTGCAAGAGAGCTTCTCTTCCTTCACTGTCGCTGAGTTTTCTTTCTTCCCATTCCCTTTTCCCTTGCCTTCCTTCTTTGAAGATGATTCCCCTCATACAATAACTCCAGTTTTTCCTGTTTCAATATATGTTTCTTGAATAGAAATATCATCAAGATTATTATGTCCAAACATAAATACATTATTATGAATATAAGCAGGAAAATCTCCTATATACTTCATAAGAGTTTCTTGTGTAGTCAATGGAACATCTAACATCAAAGCCATCTTACAAAATTCATCTGTATATTCCCGCATTGATTGTCCTTTTCTTAACTTAAGACTTTCCCATTCAATTAAATCATTTTCCTTATATCCCAATGGATAGAACTATTTTCTAAGTACATATATAAAATCATGCCGTGATGGAAAAATCTTACCAACTTGCTAAGTTCTATGTTGCATCTTACTTTTCCACTAGATGAGATTTGTGCCTTCAAGACGAAGTCATGTAAACTTGATTTTGGTTGCCTCATCTTTGATTTGATGCACATTACAATATACCTCCATCTGTCTAACCCAATTATCAAGTTTCTCAGCATTAACTTCTCCATCATACATAGGAAAACAAATTTTACATCAAATTTAAGTAATGGCATATTAGGCTTATGTTTATGAGAAAGAGAATGTTTTCTTCTAGAAGTAGTGTTAGAAGTAGAACTTGAACTCGAAGAAGATGGAGATGAACGAGGTGAAGGAGGAGGTTTTGGAGGGTCCTCTCCTTCTTCACTTTTTTCTTGCTTTGAATATTCCCCTTGAGTATGTCTCTTCCATTCCAAGTAATCATCATACAACACTTTTACCATCTCCGACATGGAAAATAAAGTTCTTTGAAACTCTCTTTTGTTTTGAGAAATTCCTTCTTCCAATGCCATCTTCTCACTTTGAGATGTCCTCCTTCTTGATCCAATCTCAGGATCTCCTTATACAAGCTCTCCTTCACCATGAATTATATTTTCCATGATAATCATGCATACTAAAAAACAACTGTTGGAAGCAGGCCAAAGTGGAAACAAAGGCTATTTTGGGAAATAAAGCATGCACGAGGAAAGCAACAACTGGAAGAAGGAGAAACACACACGCATGCATGGAAGGCCTAACGATGCTAGGATTAGGGTTATTGAAATACATTGTAATGGTTGACGATCTAGAAACATATAAATATAGATACCTAGGTCTCATATAGGGGGGATGAGTAGATTCAGCGGGGAAGTAGAGACCAGAGAAGTTCTGTTTTGATAACTAGTTGTAATATTTTGCTATACAACCTAATTTTGTAAGCTGTTGAGATGGAGAGGAGTAAGGAGGGTAGATATTGAGGGTTAGATCATAGGGTGAGGATACTGGTGTGATATGGTCGGCCTCATAATAGATCTCGACCCAACTTAGAAGAGTTGTAAAGCACGCGACATTGTAGTTTTGGAACTACTATAATAAAAGAGCTAAGAGCAAGATCTTTGTGGACATAGCCCAGGAGGGGTGAACCATGGTAAAACCCGCGTTATGTGATTGAATTCATATGTTTCTTTACTATATTCAATATTTATTAATGTACTGAACAAATGAGTTGATTATATTGCATGCATGATCGTGAATGATAGTTTATTGTGTTAGTAAGTTAAACTAGAACTCTCAATGTATATTTTACAGATCTCCACTCAATACTAGGTTGCAAATGCATGAGTATTGTAGCCACTCATTAAGACTATCTCGGGCGATAATATGTAGTGCATTCTGTGCACCACATTTCCTTATGGTTTACCAGGAGGGTCGATAGTTTTAGAGGCTTTGTTGAAACCCGAACAAACATGAACCCTGGGTCACATCAGATAAGATATAAAATCAAATCAGAATAAATAGTAACCAACAAATGGTTCTGTTGTTGTTGGTTGGAATAGTAGAGGATTGAGTAGATGGGATATGTGGAAGATCTGTTAAAATATACGTAAGATCTGCAAGAGGCGGGTCAAGAGAATAATAAAGAGAACAAGGAGAAGGAGGAAAGAATGAGCTGCTAGAAGGGGATGTTGATACCATGGAATACCCAAACAACAAATATTGAAATATGGATAAAGACAAAAGAAATGGATTTTGCACAGAAAGATAACAAAAACCCTAGAGTAACACCCCAGAAATATCTTAAAAAATACGTGTTAACTAATTTGCATGAACTCTTTTTCTACGCTTTTCCACACTTACTACAAGAGTGGATACTAGGGTTCAAGGATAACCATGCAACAAACTGAATTCAAAAGTTAGAGTGGACCCCAGTACATATTCAACAGTTACAGTAGGTGAGCAACAAATTCACCTGTGCAGTAGATTTTTGGCTCGACCGTATTCTAGCTGGCTTCATAACAGAGTTTGCAATAGATACAATGAAGTCATACAGTGCAACAGAGCAAGAGTTTCTACGTGGGACTTGAGGAAGGTATATTAGATCATTGTATACTTCTATTAAGATAATTCTATACAACAAAGGGGTAATGACGATGGAGTTAGACAACTAAAATTCCTTGCATGCATGGGGGAAGGGGGGAAGCACTGACAAAAAGAGGAGAAATGGAAGGATAAATGGAAGGAGGAATAGGTAAGGGAAATAAGGAGGAACCCTTGGACCCAATCATGATGGACGATGACCATATCAAGTAGATCATGGAGATAGCTGGAAAGACATGTAGCGGAGTACCCTACCAATACAAGGTGAACACCAAGAAGAAATCCATAGCCACGAGGGAAGGCTTGGCGAGTGATGAAGAAGAGATAGAGGATCTATAGGCTATGGATCAGATTGAGGAAATCCTATGCACAACATATGAGAGGAAGATGAGAGGTCCAAGAGTGGGAAAATAAGGCAAAAATCATATCCATATTAATGTCAGTGTGGAACCCATAAACCCATGTGCGACTAATACACCAAAGAGAACACCATTGTTTAGACAACCACATTTCAGAGGAAGAAAGATAGTAGGAATTACATCTACAAAAGGAACAACAACTGAAGGAGCCAGTTTAGGCAACACTAGTCAAGTATCTACACTGGGCATCAGTAGTAGTTCAATGTTTAGGATGGAAGGACACGATCCCACCATCAAGTTACCAGAATTCAAAGGTGAAGCATCTGAAGATCCGGAAAAACATTTGATTATCTGTGAGAATATTTGGGAATAAAAACAAATCACATACGAAGATACTAAACTTGTACAGCTAGAGATTACACTAAAGGATCACACACTGGATTGGTATATGAGTTTAGCTACACAAATCCACCAGGGACAACTAGAAAGATTGAGGACATCAAGGAATTTATGACAAATGAGTTCCAGAAGCCAAGTTCAGAAGATAAATACATGAATGGAATGATAGAAATTAGATAGAAATCAAGAGAATATGTATGGGAGATTGACCAGAGATTCAAGCGACTGAAAGGAAATTTGAAATATCTCATGACCGATATGCAGCACGGGAACTTGTTCGCCAATTCATTGCTACCACACTTAAAATACCCATTGCGACAATAGAAGTTTTAGACACAGCTAGAGACTCTACATGCAACCCTACATCTGGAAGAAAACTAATATCAACAAACAGATCCATCCATCGAAGAACTGACGAAGGATTTGAAGAACTTAACGTTCCATCTAAACCAAAACAAAAGTAAGGAAAAATGAGAAGTCGTTTGGTGTGCCACATGCAGGACAGAAGGACACTACAAGAACGAATGTCCAACATTCGCGTAGTATATGGCAGTAGGAATGCCAAATCCATTACCAATAGGAGGACTATGGTGTGAGATTTGTAAGAAACTAGGTCACGATCCATATCATTTCCCAATCATGCAGAAATACCAGACAACCCCAAAGAGTTCATATTGAAACTTTTGCAAGTCAGTGGGACATGATGACAAAGATTGTAGAACTATGGATTTAATGCGAGAGAGGACATCAGATGCATATAGGGTGCAGGAAAAAATGATGACTGGGCAAGAAAAACCACATATTAACCAAGTTCCAGCCCCATACAACACTGTGCAATAGCAGTATAATAATGCACAACAACCATATAATACCATATAGCCACAATACAACACAACGCAACCTCAGTACAATAGCACGCAGTACAATTAGGCGCCTCAGTATAACATGCCAATAGGATATCGAGTTAGCTACAGAGGTGAAGGACGAGCAAGAGGAGGCTTTGGAAGAGGCAGAGGACCAGTTGTATGTCATAAATGTCAACAACTAGGACATTATGCAAGGTAATGTCCACTTCCACCAACAACGTGTATGTATTGTTGCACATACGACCATGATATAGAAGAATGCCGACACTATTAGTAAATATCTAGGAAAAGGGGAATAAGAACAATCAAAATGTTCAATGGATCTCAGCCGAAGCAAGTGATGAAGGACAGAACATCAACATAGTTATGCACAAAGGAGCTAAAATAGGAAATGTCGTAGCTCGACAAGAACCAATACAACATCAATGGATAAAGAAGAATGCCAAACCAAGGAGACAGTTCGATGCACATAATGAGAAGGAAACATTTAAGCAAGCCAGAAAAGAATTCTTGAAGCAAGACACTACGTCGAATTCAACTGCGCAACAGAGCAAGGAAGCACCAGAGTATGATATGCCTCCATTTTTGGATCATACCAAGGAAATGCATCCCATGGGACAAGTAAGTACAATCAAAGGATTTATGCAATCATGTGTGAAACTATTGAATGATCCATCCTCTATCAAAATATTGCAAAATGTATTAGAAAAATGTAGCATAGAGACAGAAGGAAAACTGGAACAAAAATCAGTCAATCACCTACATACAAGGAGAAGAACAAGTAGGGAGTTCATGCTGAATGCCAACATTAGATATTTCAACATGGGAGATATCATACTGGATGTAGAATCTGAAGCCAATGTATTACCAAAGAATACATGGCAATGTATGGGAGAGACCACATCAGGATATTCACCTGTTCAATTAAAACTAGAAAACCAACACAAAGTCCTACTAATTGGTAGATTGAAAGGAGTAACAATAGACCTGGATGGAGTGCGCACTAAAGAAGACTTTGAAGTGATTGAAATAGTGGACGACACAACATCATATCCATCATTGTTTGGCTTGGATTGGGTGTTTGATATTCAGGCCATAATCAACTTAAAGACAAGAAAAATGACATTTGAAGTGAGATAATATAGGGACATCCCATTAAACCCATTAGAAGGGGAAAGGTTTGTAGAACCTTCTTGTCTAGATTTAGAAGAAATCAACCAACTGTACATAAAAACTATGCGTGATGAGGATTATGTAAACCCAACTACAGATGGGATACTCAGTTGGAAGAGAATTACTTCATGTGCAACATAATCAGATACATGTTTAGAGAATTGGCAACAAAGGCTACACAAAGTTTCCACAAGAAGGTGTGCCAGAATAAATTGCACAGTAAGATGGGTAGGCATGGATATTAGGGAACCACCCAGTTTCCACAGAGTGAATGATCTAGAAATATTCTTGGCATAGTACGAGGATGAAGTGATAGAATATTAGAGACTCTTAGCACTCGATATAACACTCAAGGCCACACCTGCAAGATGGTGGGGTGCACACAAGGAAACAATCATGGATTGGTACCAATGTAAGTAGTTACTGCACATAAGGTTTGGCGCAAAACAGAAAAGAAACAAACAACATAAGTACGATGGATAGGGGGAACCGGTGGAGCACTTGGAGAAGTGCAGAGCACTGTGGAAAATGACACCGCCAGAGGAATGGCCTCATCATTTTGTACACACCTTAGAGGGCATACCAACAAACCAGTATACAGACCATGAACTGTGCAAAGGAACTGCGAGCTAGACAGTATTGCAAAAACATTTTACATACACTTTCTCATTCGAGCATGAGAACCCCAACATAGATGCATCCCTTAAGCAGATAAGAGGGGTGATATTCATTAAGGAACTGGAAGTCGAAATCATAATAGAAGAAAAAAAACCAAACATACAGACAGTGAAAGAACTATTGCCATGCTACATTGTGCAGGAAGAAGCACCAGATGAAGACGATCCGCGTGATATTCAGATCAAGGAATCAACAGGTGAAAGAGAATTTGAAGGTCCACCACTAGAATACTAAGTAATTGTTGCACTGATCAAGGTGAATAAATTCAACATTGGGACAGTTGAGAATCCCAAAACGGCCAACATTGGAGACTACTGGGATGAGCAAAAAATATAAAGCATAATAGAGTTACTGCATGAGTACATCGACCTGTTTCCCACAACATTTACAGAAATGAAGGGCATAGCAAGAGATCTAGGAGAAATGAAGATACCACTCAGAGATGAAGCAAGATCGATCAGAAAAATACCATTCATATTAAACCCAATATATAAGAATAAATTCAAAGATAAGATTGACAGGATGCTCGAAGCCGGAATCATAGAACCTGTGGAGGAATCAAAATGGATAATCCCGATGGTAGTTCAGGATAAAAAACAAGGAGGGATAAGAATATGTCTCGACTTGAGGAATTTGAATGATGCATGCCTACATTACCCGTTCCCTACAGATTCCATGGATGAAGTGTTGGAGAACGTAGGAGGACACAAAGTTTATTCATTCATTGATGGATTCTCAGACTACCACCAGATCAAGATAGCACAGGAAGACAGACACAAGACCACGTTTGCTATAGAAGGGGGATCCTACCAGTACACATTCATTCCTTTCGGACTGAAGAATGCACCAACAATATTTTCCAGAATAGTCATCGCTGCATTCAAGGAGTTTATCCACCAATTTATAGAGGTATACTTGGATGAATGGACAATCTATACTCTATTGAAATACCATGTAAATGTATTGCGATTGATGATAGAAAGATACATGTAGTGTCAGATATCATTAAACATAAAAAAAATTATATTCGAAACACCGTTTGGGATACTATTGGGCCATATAGTATGCAAACAAGGATTACTAGTAGATCATGCAAAGATTGCAGTAATTGTTAACTTACCACCACCAAAGACATTCTATCAACTAAGAGCGACATTGGGACACATAGGATACTACATAAAATTTATCAAAGGGTATGCACAGATTACCATGCCAATTGAGAAACTGTTAAGGAAAGATACACAGTTTCAGTGGAATGAATATTGTCAACAAAGTCTAGATACGATGAAAGAAAATATGGTCACTGCACCAATATTAGTATTTCCAGACTGGGAGAAGACATTCCATGTACATGTAGATGCATCAACCATCACACTTGAAGATATCTTGGCACATCCAGGATTGGGAGATTTGGATCACCCTATAGCATTTGCGAGCAGAAAATTGTCAGAATCAGAGTAGAACTATAACACCACAGAGAGGGAAGGCCTAGATATGGTCTACACACTGCAGAAATTCAGACATTACTTATTGAGAAAACATTTTAAGATGTTCACAGATCACTCAACCCTGAAATATCTAGTCAACAAGCCAGTGTTGGGGGGGAGAATCTATCGATGTTTATTACTATTTCAACAGTTCGATTTTGAAGTAATAGTCAAGCTAGGAAAGATGAATGTAGGACCTAACCACCTATCAAGGGTCATGAATGGAGAAGAACCTACAAATTTAGAAGACAACTTTTCAGACGCACACTTATTTTCGGTCCAGATCGCTCACAAATAATTTGCAGATATCATTCAGTACTTAAGTATAGGTACTGTGCCATAGGAATATAACAACACACAGAAGAAAAACCTGGTAATCCGGGCTGCAGATTATCAACTAATCGCATGACACTTATACAAAATGGGCACAAACATCATCTTGCGAAGATATGTGCTAGAACATGAAAGACCAAGGGATTTAGCAGAAGTCCACGAGGGAATAGCAGGAGGAAATTATGCAGGAAAAGATACCGCATAGAAGGTATTGCATGGAAAACTATGATGGTTGACTATTCATAGAGACTCGAAGGAGTACTGCCAGAGATGCAATTTTTGTTAGAGGGTTGGTAAACCCAATAGAAGGGAAAATATTCCATTACGACCATAGCTAACTTTGTAGATATTCGATAAGTGAGAAATAGATTTTGTGGGACCAATCAACCCACCAACAAAAAGAAAAGGAGAAAGGTATTGTTGGACATGTTTAACAGGTAGCATATGCTTGTCATTGATGGCAAGTACAACAATGAAGATGGCATGTATACAGGAAGAATGTACAAAGGATTGTTGGCATGTTTTACAGGATGACAGGCAAACAAAAGACAAATTTCAGAGAGGTGAATGATCGCGCGCAGACGTCGGAATCCTTTAAGGATTCAAGGAGAATAAGCTCAGGAGGCATAGCGCTCTTATATGTGCAAGGAACACAGGAAAGAGACCGAGAGCCGTCGGATCTCACTCGGAAATCCCGACAGCGTTTGGATCGGGAGAAGCTGCGTAGATGTTAAGCGCGAGAGTTGACGTGTAGAAGAAGTGATCTGCGCCGTCAGATTGGAAGCAGATACCCGACAGCCGTCAGATCTGCAAAATATGCGAGGGAGATAAGCCATCGTAGAATCGAGGATCGGGACTTTGAAATGTCCAATTCATTCGACAATGAAAACTCTGAAATCGCGATATGCGATTTCGCGATTTGATCACAGTCGTTAAATCAAGCAGCGATCGGGACCATCCACGTGTAGACAGGAGGCTTCATCGGAGAATCGGGAATCGGAGTTTCACGAGTCTC
>SNQJ01S0004511.1:303655-351825 GCA_010110895.2 Picea sitchensis
ACCACTGTCTCCCTTGTGCTTTGAAGGGTTGGAGCCTTCACCTTGCAACCTTGTATTCCTTTCTTCCATCAAGAGTTTCAGCATTTCTATCATTTCCATGAAATCCTTTTTGAGATATTCATCTTCTGTAGGAATATATTCATGACTCTCTTCATGAGCCATACTTGGTGAATTCCTCCTTGAAACTTGCGGTGATGATATAATATTCCTTCTTGAAGGATGATAACTTGGCTCTACAAGTTGACCTTCTCCTCTTGTGAGTTTCAACCTTGTGAGCATCAGCAAACAAAACACTTGCAAATAATCAAGTCTTCAAAAACCTATGCTCTGATACCAACTTGATCTAAAAATGAAGAAGACTTGTATTCTTGAAAATATTTGCAATATTTAATTCATGTGTTAAAATGCAAATGGATCAATTTTGCAACACAACTTTTATAGAAATTACTCATTCAAGATGCATATAAAAAACAACAATAAACAGTGAACAAAAAACACATAACACAACAAATGATAAAGGAGTTCACCCCTCTCTTGGGCTACATCTCCTGGTCCAGCTTCTAATGGATCTTTTGTATTATTTTCTCAAAGTGCTCAAATATGTTATTTACAATGCTCAAAATGCCAAATAGATGGCTCCAATGGCTTCAGAACGTCCAAAAACCCCTAGCTGGGCTTTTTCAGCACCTCATTTGGCCAAAAATTGAAGAAGATAGGCTTCCTGGAAGTTCCCCTTCAAACTTGTTGTCTCTGGATCGCCAAAATGCACCCTTGCCTCCTCAACCTAGCCCCCACGTGCATAAATGTGGAAAAACCCAACACCGAGTGCAACCGCACAATCGGTACAAACTGTAGGATGTTATGCACCAACACTTAACCGCCAAGGCCCGTGGGCACATGGGCCACCACATGACCTCACGCTAATACAAAAAGGGCTGATACCCAAAGCAAATAGCTATGCGCCAAGTGTCGGCGAATGGGGTGTTAACCGTTTAAACTCCTGCATGTTTGTATAGAGGTTGGTTCATATACAATAACAATATAACCGCGGCTTAACCGTTTGAAATGTGAATTTGTGCGCATTTAATCCACCGGTCATATGTATTACCAATATAACCGTGGGATGGGGCTAAGCCCCAGCCCGACCCCCCATCGAAATGAACACAATTCAAGCTTAAATATTTTTTAAACCATATATATAATAAGAAACATGTTATGGTGCATTGGTTGGTGGACTTTGCAAAGACTTTGCATGAGGGTGGAGGTCGCGGGGTCGAGTCCGGTGGACTCCATATAAATTTTATACAACCAACCAATAATAGGGTGCCACATGGTAGCAAACCATTCGCCATGATAATGCCACATGTCATCATCCCATTCACTGCAAACAAGCCATGTCATATGCCAACTGTCCACACGGTTTCCTACCACATGTCGTACAACCCTGCCACGTGTCGTACGGTCTGTCACGTCAGCATTCGTACTAACTGTACAGTCAACACATTTTTTTTGCCTGTTGGTAGTTTTGAACAGAACACGATATCTCTCACATCCGATGTCCGTTTGAACCCAAACAAGTTGCGTTGGGTTTGTGACGATGAGGCCTATGCTCCTATTCAATTTGAAGCGATTCTAAGCACTTTGAATTTTGAGCAAAATTTGATCCCCTGGATCAGCGCAAGAAGATGAAGGCACATAGAAAACCTCCAGAGTACATGATCACAGAGGACGATGTAGACATGATAAACCAAATTTTCCAGGATCATACATTCGAGGATTTTGAGAATGTTGTGCGCCATAGAGATATAATTCAAGAGGATATGGAAGACATGTGCCAATTCCTCAAGCATATCGGGGAAGTGCAGGAAGATGGTAGCAACATAGGAACATGGTTGTCAGCATCAAAGGAAAGAGGAGAACCAGAAACAAGTGAGCGGGATATAGTCCACACAATACCGCAACTGAGTGCAACATTTCACATTACACCCAGCATGTTGTGCATGGATTAGATTTTGGGGCAGACACCCTTAAAGGACTTATCTCAACTCCAATTGGTATTTTCACGGATACGATCCAAGGCTCTACATAAATTACAGGTTAGTGTTACTTAAGAGGTACAATATCGTGCATGCATAGACACAACCAAATTATAGTAGGTAAAGGATAAACAGGACAATATGGAATTGATATATGATCATGCCAAGCTTGAGACCCAAGAGGAGAGGGAACACATGAATGGATTGGAAAAAAAAGTGGCCAGAACTTATGAGAAGATTCCAAAGACTGGACAGAGGGCTGAACTCATAGCAACCGATAAGATTGATCATATCACACAAGAAATCAATCAATATCAACAGGATATCAAGAATCTCTGGGAGAAGCTCACACCTACCACTCCACCGGAGGTAAGGGAGAAAAGGAAGTAGGAGGAAACATAGCAACTACATGAGATAGAGTGACATGTTAGTGCAACAACTGACTCATTCGACAAAGAAACATGACTATAGGCGATGCTGGAAGAGGATCAATAGGTCCAACAGTGGGACAAGGAAGAATAAAGGATAAGCGTAGTTATCTAGGACCTCAAGCAGAGGAAGAAGACAATGTCCATCCCGAAGTGCATCAAAAGGGTGCAGGATATGAAGAAACTATAGACATAAATCACCACTGCGTAGACACAGAAAAAGGAGTGCGAGGCTCAAATGGAACCGCTTCAAGAGTGAGTATAATAAGTCATTGCACAGGAAGAGGAAGCCAATACATTTATGGCACAGACCCAGGCAGAGTGTGCAGGGTTGATCAGTGACAAGATTGCAGTGCAGACAGTAGACACACTCAAGGAGACGACCGCGCAGGCTCAAACACAAGAAGAAAAGCTCAAGGAGAAGTTCCAGAAGATCACTAAGGAGATTGACGAGGCACAAAAAGGTTAGGTGGCTCAGGACGAGCCACATGTTAGTGTTTGGGGCCTATTGGAAGCAGGCCAAAGCAACAAGAAAGGCTATTTTGGGAAAGAAAGCATGCACGAGGGAAGCGGTAGCTGGAAGAAGGAGTAACACGCATGCATGGAAGACCTAACGATGTTAGGGTTAGGGTTTTTATAATACATTGTAATGGCTGGTGAGCCATAAAAATATAAATATAGATACCTGGGTCTCATAGAGAGGGGATGAGTAGAGTTAGCAGGGAAGTAGAGACTAGAGAATTCATGTTTTGATAACTAGTTGTAATATTTTGCTATATGACCTAATTGTGTAAGTTGTTGAGTTGGAGAGGAGTAAGGAGGGTAGATCTTGAGGGTTAGAATGCAAGGTGAGGAGCCTGGTGTGATCTATTCAGCCTCATAATAGATCTTAACCCGACTATGAAGAGTTGTAAAGTGCATGATGCTGAAGTTTTGGAACTACTATAAAAAAAGAGATAAGAGATAGATCTTTGTGGATGTAGCCCAGGAGGGGTGAACCATGGTAAAAACTGTGTTATGTGATTGAATGCATATGTTTCTTTACTATCTTCAATAGTTATTAATGTATTGAAAAAATGAGTTTATTATATTCCATGCATGATTGTGAATGATAGTTTATTGTGTTAATAAGTTAAACTAGAACTCTCAGGGTATATTTCACAGATCTCCACTCAATCCTGGGTTGCAAACGCATGAGTATTGCAGCCACCCATTAAGACTATCTCGGGTGAGACTGCACAATGCATTCTGTGTGCTATGTCTCCTTATGGTTTACCAGGAGGTCTGATAGTTTTAGAGGATTTGTTGGAACCCGAACAAACATGAACCCTGGGTCACTCAAGATAAGATATAAACTTAGATCAGAATAAATAGTAACCAACAACAACCAACTGTCAACCTGTTCTGATACCACTTGATCCAGAAATTATCTTTTAAAGATTTGGTTAAGTATTTTTCATGAGTTGATTTACCATTTATAAATTGAAGAGAAGAATAATATTTAATGAAGAAGGTTGAAACCATCATAAATAATGCATAACAAAAAATGAACATTAATAGCAACAAACCATAACGCCAAAAATTGTTAACGGAGTTCGACAAAGTTGCCTACGTCTGCAGGCCTTTGTCTCGGTGGGGGAGGTTTTCTTATTAATATTAAATTCTTCAAACATACATCAAAATTACATCAATTATATTAAAAACTAGTTTGTATGTGTTCTTATCGACCTCAAGAATCCAACAGAATTGATTTCACTAAAAAAGGTTGAGCGGAGCTCTCGAAAATGGCCTCCAAAGTTCGCTTCCTCAATGGATTCTATGTATAAAAATTGCTTGAACTTCACAAATTGTTCATCATTCTACTATTATGAACCTCTCATGGCCATTTTTTCACCTCTTTTGTCACCTGAATGAGAAAAATAAGGGTGTTTACAAGCCTAGTTGGGTCAGCTGGGCAAGACAATAGCAGAGGAAAGAGTTAGAAGTGTAAAGCATAAAAGATAAGTAAAGAATTAAACTAAGAAGGATAACAACAATTAAAATATAGTGCATAAGTACATTAGAACAAGAAACAAACAAGACTCATGCCACCAATGGAAAGTATTGTATTAGTGGAAAGAAAACACCAAAGAGAAAGGGAGACTTTGGGTCCCCTCTTCCTCCAAGGGAGGGCTCTTGGACCCCCAAATATTGAGCTCTTCTTACAAATGAGGAACTAGAATGAAATGGTGAAGAGAATCCAAAGCACATTCAATATAGAGGTGATATGAATGGCTAAATGAAATGGTTCTACCACACTCTTGATGAGGAAAGAGGATCCTCCAAGAGAATATCAGTAGCACAACAATACAAATGAATTCCTTGAAAATGTAGTTCATGCATGGCCTCTTTTTATAGCGTAACTTTGAGGCATTAGTTAACCAACTTTTAGTGTGAACAAGGGACCATTTAGGGCACCCTTAGGTCTTTGACCAGCCACCCAGCCAGATTCAGTCGAGATTTGGATGTCAAATCGACTTGGCAGCTGAACCAGAAGTGGGTGGGAGGCCGACCAATATTATAAATGCGTTGTTTTGAGGCATGCATGGTTTTTTGCATCCATAATTGTCCATCGTGCACATGTGCGCTTTCTCTTGTGTTTCTAAATGGTGCATGTGTGTGCGCTCCTTGTGTAGTCTTAGCGCATGCTGATTGTATAGTTTTGGGCCTTTTGGAAATGTATTTTTGGTCATTTTTGGTCCATGGGTGAACTAATAACTATTTGAAGATGCTGGATTCTTGTGACCATTTGCAGACGAAATTTCAGTGATAACAGATGCCCCCTAATGTATGAGGTGAGAAGCATACGTATAGCCAAAATAAATCAATGTTTCTTCTACGGAGAGTATCATTGTAATAAAGAGTGATGAGAAGAGTGTCAAGAGCGATCCATTGGAGGGAGAGGGGAACCTGTAGAACCCAAACCTTTCGCAAGGCGTAAAAAATAAAAATGTGTACAAACAAGGCAGGCATGCCCCATGCTTGTGTCATGTAAATCAGAAAGATGTAATACAATAATTGAAGTTGTGTGTTGGTGGAGATGACTGTAGTGCCCTTGGGGGTGTCTTGATAATAGCAGAGGATAATTCTGATGGTGAACAAACTCTAAAAGAGGCAATGACACCTATAATAAGTGTTGATGATTCACAGGCATTGATGGGCTAACAATGTTCAGAGGTCTTCGAAAAATATAAAAACAACTGCAATAGTCGCAAAGTAAGACCCACCGAAACATGAAAAAGTGTTGATGTCAAATGTCATGGGGGTCAACGACAACATAAAAAAATGATGGTTCTCTTTGTGCCATCTGAGACTCCTCATTGTGAAGGTAATGAGAGTCAAGATATTATTGACCATTTAGAAACTATGTTGATGTTGACTGAAAGGGAGATGCAACTCCAATAAGCGGAGGGCTTCATGAAATCCACTGGATGAGATCAAGAAATTATGAGTAACATGGATTAAGTCAAAGAATGGTGAGACTCGAGATTTCCCTTGGTTGGGGATAAAGGGGGTGTGGCAGAAACCGTAAAACTAGACCTAGCGTCAGGGGGATGACTAGGTGTGGGTTAGATGGTGCCAGAGGCATGACAAAGTGGATAAAATCAGAGATCATGAGTACATAGATGGTGAGATACTCAGGGTTTATGGATGATATCAACGAGAGTAGAAGATAATGGATTCCCCAACCAAGGGTGACATGGGTTTCTTTTCCAAAAGGAAGAAGGTTGCCAAAGGTGATGACAAAAAAACTATGTAAAATGATGGAAACAAAGGCTTTATACAATTACCAAAAGAATAAAAAATAAGTTGGGATAATTGTGAAGATACAGAAATGGGTGCCCCAGTGTAATATGGATTGGCCTATGATGGCACAAGTTGCTTGGGAAACAGGTGGAGGGTGGGGGCCCCATAGGTGGGTTTCTTTATTAGGTAAGTGAAACGGAGGAGAATTTGCATATGGGAAAATTGAGTGTGGAGGAAATGGATGGTGAATGCTACTGCAGAAGTGCAGTCAATAGAGAACCATGATGGTATATCCTGGGACTCCATTGAGTAGGTTAGAAAAATGAGTAAAAGGAGTATGCAGATGATTTTCCAAAAATGCGTAAGACTAATGGGACTCCTAGCCCTAGAGGGTGAAAATAACATGTGTGTCAAAATGCCTAGGGGAACTATGAATGGGACAAATCATGTGGGGGATAGTGCTACTGGGTGATAGTACTGAAATGTAGTGGAGGTGACAATACTACAGAGCTGGATATAGGGATCCTAGAGGCAAATATTGGAGGGTGTGACTGGGAGATGCATTTTGATATTCAGAGGGAATGATGACATGCCAGTGTTGATAATATACCTGAAAGGATACTGCTGAGTTGTAATGATAAGGTACCTGAACACATGAAAAACAAATACTAGATGTGAACAATATCTGAAGAGAAAGATCATATAGCAGTTATTTAATAAGGTAAGCATGCGTACTTGAGCGAAATATGAGAAAAATTCCCCCCAGGGGGTGAGGATGGAAAGTGGCCTGGGGAATGGAATGGTGTCGGTGACGGGGTTCTAACCCCGTGGCTGGAGAAAGATTGAAAAATGGATGCCCAAAGCTCCCAAAATTGAGTCAGGAGCTCCGGAGAGCAGCAATAGAAGGTGTTGTGATGATGGGGCGGCTGCCCCCAGGTCCGGAGGGACCGATAGTTGGTGGGGCACTACCTCCTGAGAGAGGGCCAGGTGGTGGTGCTCTAGAGGCACCATGAGTGTCTCTATATGTAGTTTTCTATTTTTGGGTATTTATATAGGCCCACGAGCCTACTTGGTGTGGTGACACCAGTTTTGTATCGATAGGGGTGAGGTGGTTCACCGGCCTATGAATGTTGTACATGTACTATATATATATTTTTGTAAACATTTTGATGGCATATTTGATCGATATATATATATATATGGATATATATTTTTGGATCTTTGTGATGTTCTCATGTGTTTTATGTTTTTTGTTGATGATGTCTAATTTATATGCTGTGACAGATTATTGATGTTTGATGTATGCGTACTGGTAGCTTGATGTGATAAATGCCAATCTAACACTAGGTTAGCCATATTATCTGATATTTGATTAAATTGTCTTGGAATATGTGTAAATGTGATGAAATCAAAATGTCGAGATAAAATTCTAACTTGCTGGTATTTGCGGAAGAGGAAAGGATCGCGGACACGGTACACATTGTTGAGATGGAGGACTACCAATTGGGAATCTAGAAAAATGCTAAGGTGACGAATATGGCGATGGCTGGCCTCAGTGAGGAGGCCAATGACGACTGTGTATTCTACTTGGTTATTAGTTATTGAACCCAAACATATGCCACTGGAGTGGAGAATCTCATGTGAGGGTGAATAGAGGGCCCAAGCGGCTGAAGCAAGATTCTGTGTCCAATGGCTAGCTCTGTCGACATAACCAATGTGGTAGGCCAATGGAGGAGGCATCTGTCAATAACAAAAATGATAGATTAGACGTGAGGTATGGAAGAAAGAAGATTAAAAACACTACAAAAAACGTACAAAAAGAAAAAGCCTAGTGTAGAATGACTATGCTCAGGCATAAAATTTCTTTAAGTATAACTCGTTGACGGGTTCTTTGAGAGGATGGCCTTCAAGAGAGGCTAGAATGTACACACCTTTAGTGAGGCAATGTTGGATGATGTAAGGTCCATGCCATAGTGACTCAAATTTTCCATGGCCGAGGGTATCATGAGAAATATAGTAAGCAAGGACGAGGTCGCCTTCATTGAATGAGCGAAGGTTGACGATCTGCCTCATTGTTTTGTAACAAAGATCGACGATCTTCATCCAGGAACTCTAAGTTCAACAAACATTTCTCCATTGGAGAAGTGTCGGGTAATATCTCAATAGCAGTGTGTAAGGTGGGAATTTTGAACTCGATGGGAAGAGTGGCCTCTACCCCCTGGACTAGATGAAATGTTGTGAAACCAGTGGCAGTTTTCACTATTGTGCGATAAGCCCATAGCACAGAAAATAACATATGATGCTAATTGGTCTTACGTTTGTTAACCGTGTGTTGCAACATGGTTTTGAGGACCTTTTTGACTGCTTTGACCTATCCATTTGATTGAGGGTAATATGGGGAGGAAAAATCATGGGAGAAGCCTAACCTAGATGAGAGTTCGACAAAAATTTCATTCTCGAAATGTTTCCTGTTATTAGAGACCAGTTGTAGTGGTACTCCAAAGTAGGAAATGACGTGGTTAAAGAAAAAATGTGCTATAGTGTCAGTGGTGTTGTTGAAGGTAGGCATGGCTTCAGCCCACTTGGTGAAGTAATCGACTGCAATGATGATGTACTTGTGTCCATTGCTGGATGGAGGGTTGCAAGTCATGAATTCTATGCCATATTTGAAAAAAGGGCCAACAATAATGATTGGGTGTAGTAGAGTAGGTGGTGCTAGTTCTTTGTTGGCGTAAATCTGATATTTGTCACATTGCTTCACAGTGTGGATGCAATCATGAAACAATGTAGGCCAAAAGTAATCGGCACAAATGAATTTATGAGCGGTGGACATCCCTGAGAGGTGGCCCCCGCAAGCGTTGTTGTGGAAGTCGTTCAAGACTCGATTGGCCTCGTCGATAGTCAAACATCATCGGAGTACAATGCTGACTCCTCGTCGATATAATATATCACCGATAAGGAGGTAGCAGGGAGCCTGATGACGAATATGTTTTCAATCATCTCTGGAGAGGTGGTTTCCAAATTTTTGTGTTCGGAGGTAGACGAGAAGATCATCATACCAAGGATCATCTGAGGGTATGTAAAAGAGATGTTCATTGGGGAAATCGGTATTGATGGGGGTATTGGTAGTATCAGAGGGAAATGTAATGATGAGTTTGGTGAGGATGAGGGATTTTGTTCTCTTGGGTGTTGAAAATTCGAGGTCGTACTCCTGAAGGATGATGATCCATCGGGAAAATTTACCGTTAATTTTCCAACGACTGAGCAAGTATTGCATGGGGTTGGAATATTCTACGACTTTGGTAGTGTGAATTAGAATATAATGGTGCAGCTTCTAAATTGTGAGGAAAACTGCAAGGGCTAGTTTCTCTTTGTGATTGTATTTCAAGGGTGTCCCTGAAAGGTTTTTACTAATGTAGTAAATTACATGCTCATGATCATCATACCCTATTTGGATGAGAAATCCTACTACTAAGATGGCTGAGGCCGATATGTAGAGGATATAGTCGCGATTATAGTCAGGTGGACTAATCAACGGGGTGTTGGAGAGGGTCATTTTAAGATCATCAAAAGAGGTTTGCACATGGTCATCCCAGTGGAATGGGATGTTGGGGCGAAGTAAGAGAAGGAATCCATGTGCACGAGTAGCATAATCTGGGATAAAGCACCGTAAAAAGTTAGCTTTGCCTTGTAATCTCTGTAGTTGGCATAAATTTCGAGTGGGTGGAATTTATGTAATGTCTTGGACTTTGAGGGGGTCCACGATAATGCCACAATGGGAAACGATGAAACCAAGGAGGCACCCAACAGTGACATAGAGCATGCACTTGAGGGGGTTCAAGTGGATGTTGTACTGACAACACCTTTGGAAGATGATTCATAAATCATTGAGATGTTGAGTGTATTTCTTGGATCAAGTTGTGAGTTCGTCCAAGTAGGCGAGAATGATTTGAGCAAGATCATGAAAAATGTATGTCATGGTGCGTTGGAAAGTGGCTCCTGCGTTCTTGAGGCGGAAAGGCATGAGACGATATGAAAAAGTGCCCCAAGGAGTAGTGAATGTGGTTTTGTACTGATCGGATGGGTGAATTTGGATTTGGTTGTAGCCAGATAAACCGTCCATGAAGGACAAAGCCTCATGACCCACACAATCATCGATAATTTGGTCGATGAAGGTTGTTGGGAAATTGTCTTTGAGACAAGCATGATTGAGATCATGAAAGTCCGTATAGACATGGATGGTGCCCTATTTTTTGTTAACAGGTATAGGGTTGGAGACCCATGATGTATAGGTGATGGGGTAGATGAACCCAACAATGCATAATTTGTCAATATCGGCTTTCATGTTTTCTACTTTGGATGGGTGTAGTGGGTGCTTTTTTTGGCAGACAGGTGTGATATCAAGCCAGGTGTTGATACGATGTTCGTCAATAGAGGGATCAAGGCCAGGCATCTCTGTGTATGACCAGGCAAAGATGTCCCAATATTCCTGGAAGAGAGCTTTATAGGAGGTGATTTCTTCAGGAAAGCATGCGGCTCCAATGGTGATTTCTTCTATGACTCCAGATTTGATGGAAATATCGATTTTGATGATGGGGGAAATATTGACCATATTTCCTTCTTCAAAAGCATTTGGGGCAGGGATAGGGTTATTGAGCCAATCTATATGTTCCGATGGGATAAAATATTTGGTTTCAACTGCATATATGTGGTTTTGGTTAAGAGGCATGAAGGCTTCCTGTGAAGGAAAGAGCGCTCTATGGTGGAGCACATCCCATGGGCAATCGGGTTTAGTTAACTCTTCAAGGATGTCTTCGTCGCAGTGAAACTGTCGAGAATATAGGGGATCGAGAGGAGTAATTTTGGTGACTGTCACCGTGGGTTTTTTTTATGGTGGTAACGATGTAGAGGGGGTATTGTAAGGAGGTTGTGATGGTTCGCTCGACGTAAACCAAATATCGAGATATTGTGGGTTGAAAATTGTAGTCAGGCGTAGAATTTTCATGGGGAAATGAATTGGAGAATTGGGGGGATTTGGGGGTAAATCCTCATATAAGACATCCAGGAGCCATGGGGGAGTAGGTATTTCCTCAGGTTCCGGTAAGAATATATGAACCACATCAAGTGATCAGGTAGGGTTACTCACTGGTTTAGCTGGAGGAGGGGGTGTAGGGTTTTGAATAAGGGCCAGTTGGTGACACCTATATTCAATGATCATAGGAAATTGATATGTGAAATGATCAAGTGATTTGCATAGAGAGAAAGGGCATCTCATACATTTATTGACCGAGGTCATGACATAATGGATGTCAGTGACATGTGTTGGGTTGGGTTCTTGCTGAAAGCTCTAGCGTACGGTTGTTAGTGTTTGCCAGAATTGAATTAACACTGGACAATGGTGTGTGTAATGGCCATATTCTGAATAGACGGCACATGAAAATTTGGTTAACAATCATTTTCTATTTATGTTAGGGGAGATAGCAACAGTACTAGATGAAGCGATGAGCGGTGGTGGTGCTCGAGGGAGTTGAATTAGATTGTGTAGCACAGGTAGATATGGGAATTTGTTGGTGGGGTGTCTGTCTTTCTCGCATAGAATGCAAGGAGGTTGGATATGTGGGGGAAGTGGAGTGGTGGGCTCTTTATTTTTCCATCTTCCCCAGTTGTAGCAGGGGTGCTAGTGAGTGGGAGTGTGGGTGGGATGATGGGGGTAAGTATGGGAATTTGCATCAGGATTCCTTCTGTTTGGGGATGGAGGGATGGTTGAGGAACCATCTTAGGTGGATGTAGATACCAGACTGGAATTGTGAGCACCATATTAGGAAGGGTAAGCATTGCAACTACCTAGAAATCTTGTACACCCAGTGGGGGGTAAAAGAAATGGATTTGGGTAATGGCTTGGGGGATTATTTCCAAAACCGGGATATGGCCTTAGGGGAGGGGAAGATCAAGAACGGGTAGAGATGGACAAGTTCCAGGGGATTCTTGAGGGAGAAGTTCTATGACTAGTGGGATGTCAGGGATAAAAGAGGCCTCGGTGGGAGGGAGATTATATTCAGTTATCATTCTGTTGGTGGAGACAACACATATTTGTGCTGAGGGATGGATGAGCAGTGGTGCTTCGTGGTATGTCCCTAACAAGGATGGGTCTTTAAAAATTATGGGGCCCATCTCGATGAGTGGATAGGAATCCGGATTACTGTGGACAAAAGGGAGGATGTTTTCGATGTTGGATGAAGGGTTAGGATCATAATGTGATACTTGATCTATGGTAATGATCTTTCTGTTATGGGGAAACATCATGGTTTGGAACACAAAAGAGGCGATGACCTTCATAGCATACATGTAGCTACGAACAAACAAGATATTGTAGTCAAACAGGGCATCGATAACCTCGATGTCAATAAGAATGGTTTCCCCCCCTAGTTCGACGGGGACATTTTGGAAGAGCCCCTCGAGAGATGAGGGTCTTCTGTCGTAAGCCCTTAGAGTAATGGTGGACGGTATTATCTCTAGAGAGACAAGTTTCTATCAGACGATTTTGGACATGATGCAGGTGGATGCGCCTTCGTCAATGATGAAACGATGAACTATGATATTCCATATTTTAACCAGTATTTGAAAAGAAACAAGAGTGGGGAGACGAGGTTCCCCACTATCGAGATTGAAGGTGATGAGTTGAGTATCGGTAGGGTCGAATACCCCCAGAGAATAAAGTAATGAATTCCATTGAGTAGGATAGGTTTGAAGAACTTCTAAGACTAACATGGCAATGGGGGATTATTCCAAGTCATCGACCAAACTATAATTGTGGGCTGCCCTAGCCTGAGGGTTGTTGACATTCCTTTGTAATGGGATGCAAGGGATGCAAAGAGGTGTTTCGGTATTAGGGCGTAGAATCATAAAAGGAGGGACCGTTGTGACTGGGATGGCCTCTAAGGTAGTGGGATTAGGGTTAGAGGGTGTGTTGTATTGACAACTGCGCATTTGTAGAAGGACTTCTTCCTCACTAGTGAGAAGGATAGTGTGATCTGTTGGAGGTCCTGGGTTGGCATACGGTCCCATTTGTGGTGGGGTTGGATGCATATCCTGTTGGGTGTTCATTACCCCTTGATGTGGTATGGGGTTTTGTAATAGAGTTGGGGGGGGTTTGTTGCATGTATTGTTGTGGGGCCTATTGGGGAGCAAGTAGTACTGGGGGACGTGGTCCATTTCTGGATTCTTTCATCCATTTAAAGTAAGGGATTTGGGGGCAATGGTCAGTATAATGACCATACTCACCGCAAAGATCATAAGGGAAGTTTGTCCGAATATTGTTGTTGTTCTTCCCCTGGTGTTTGTTGTGATTACCCCTTTGAGGGTTCTGTTTCCCCTAGTTCTGGTTTCCCCCGATAGGTTGGTTCTACTAGGGTTGGTTCTGGCTTCCTTCTGGTCTAGGATTATTATTTTTTTGAGTTTTCCCTTTCTTTTTGGCATTGTTCAATTGTTGGGATGAATTTTCCATATTCAGTTGTTTGAACTGATGGACTTGTTGAACGGGGGAGGGTTGAACAAAGTTTACCCTAGCCTGTGGTTGACATTGTGGAGGAGAAATAGGCTGGGGAGGAACAAGAAATGGAAAGTATGAATTATTCTATGGTAATTATCTGTAGGATGCATAGGAAGGCATGGTGTTTTCAATAGTGCTTAGGGTGTAAGTGAAAGTAGATGGGGTACCATAACTTGGTTGGGCCACGAGGCGTATTGTGGGTACTAGTGGTGGTTTGCTGATGGGTGGAGGAAAATTTAAGGGGTATGGTGGTTGATAAGGGGGCGGAGGATAATAAGGAGGTCCACCATATGCTGGTGGATATTGAGGTGTGCCATACATAGGTGATTGTTGGGGGTGTGAATTATGGTGTGTAGTGGTACCAATCAATCCATCCACTGAGTGAGACATCCTAGGTTTGTCTTGGTCAAATGGTATGGGCCTCGGGGCGTCAAGTAGTACTGTATACAAATATCCTAACTGTGAATAAATGAGTTTGAACTATTGGGCCTTGTTGATGGCTTCTTCTTCCGATTGGGGGAAGGTGGAGGCTACATATTTCGCAAGGAGGGAAATGGGTGATTTGAGAAACCAATTAAGGCATTGTTGCTTGGTGGATTCTTCTTTACATAGACTACGTCACCAACACAATTCATGAATGTGGTCGGCAATGTGTGTGGTGGAGGTTTGTTTAAACTTTGAGAGGAGTTTGAGACCATTTTCATGATGAATTGGGAGTTGAAAGAAGGTCAAAAATGATTTGGCCAAAGATTCAAAGGTCATATGGGACCCAAATTTTTCTTCTATGTACCACTTATCCGATGGGCCAGTGAGTGTACGTTGAAATAGTCTCAATCGGAAAGAGTTGTCCATAATGCTATTGGAGGAGCACCAAAAATGGAAGGCCATGATATGGTTGGTTGGGTCATCTCCTGCTTTTCCTTCAAACTTGGGGATGTCTGAAGGTAGTTTGGTAGGCATTGCAGGCCATGTAGGGTCGTGCAATATAAGATCATTAGTGAGTTTAGTCAGATTTGGTATGTTGAGGGAAGCCAAGTATGGAATCTATGGTTGTGGTGGAAGATTAGTGCTAGCCATGGTAGGAATGTTTTGTGTGCCTGACCCTAAAAAAGGGTTTGTTCTAGCCATAGTGTGAATGTGGGGTGTACCTGACCCGTGAAGGGGTCTAGATGAAGTTGTACTTCCTCCTTGAGAAGAAGTGTGCCCCCTGCTTCCATGTAAAGGAGAGTGTGGGGATGGTTGAACTTTTGAAGTGGACCCAAGAAAAGTGAACCAAGAAAAGATAATCCCAAGACAGTAGCACTTGTAGGGGTGTGAGAAGGTATGTTTGGTGAGTTGGCAAGACTAGGAACTTCCCCTAGAATGGGAGGGAGATTTAGAAAGCATCTAGAAGGGCGGGGATTTTGTGGGTCCCCTATGATGTTCGACTAGTAAAGTGGATGTGTGCAAATGGTGATGAGAGCAATTAATGAACATGAGAATTTGTATAACTTGGACCTTCACAATATATCTCACAATCCTATGTAATCACAATGACATCATACATAAATCAATTAAGAAGCATACATGTGGGTAGGTGGTTCTTGTCCACATGGGAGAATAAAGAAACAAATGTTCGTGTCCTAAAATACGTAACGTCCTTCCTCTCAAATAGCACTGGACCTTCCAAAAGCACTCAACAGTGGGGTCTGAAGCCATCGGAAGAGGAACTAATGAAGGATGAAGTAATTGGTTATAATGCGGGGTAGAGGGTGCATATCTTGAAAGAGCTGGTGATATTTCCCAATAGCCACACAAAATCCGATCAAGGTGCAATTGCAGCCCACAATTTCCACCTGGGTAGATGTCCTAAAATTTGGTCACTAGGTACCTCAGTCAAAGTGCAACATTTAGATTTTTGATCTAATAAATGGGTCACGAGATGGATCCCGTCCAAGAGGTGGATGCCTCAAGAGGGGATGGATAGAACAACCGGAACTCATCCTTCAACCCTTCACGGGTATCTCCCTACCTTATGGTGTTAGGAACACTTGACTTGGAGGATTTTAAAGTTCCCTATTTGACAATCTCTATTGTTTGAAGATGTGAGAACCAGATAATGGGGAGTTATTTGGATGCCTATCCTTGGAATCCTACCTAGACTAAAAAACAAATTCTTTTGGCACCTCCTGTGGAGGAAAAATTAATGAGTTTTTAGAAAATGTTTAGATGTGGTTGTTTGAGAGATTTGGGGTGTGAGCCAATCTTGTTGAAATTATGTGGGAGTGGATAGTTTCATCAAGAAAAGGGTGGGGTGTTTTAGAATCCCTTTGGAGGAAACTTACTTCAACCTCTACGTTTCAATATGAAAACTATGTGTGTGAGTAGTGACTTTGTGTGTGAACAAGTGAAAGTGAGTCAATTTTTAATAATTTAGGTGTCACCTTGTTTCATGTAGACTTCACTTGGTCCTTACAAGTCTTGATTACCAAATTAACTAAGTGTCATTGGTACAACCTTGCAGAATTTTAAAGTCTCTAGGAAACTAGCATGTGGACATGTGGGTCCTTACTATTCCTTTAACTCCCTAATGTGATTTAGTCTAAGAAAGCTTTGAAACTATCCTAGATTGTGCATATCTGGGCATGTATGGGCCCGTTACAAAACCTTTAAACTTCCCTAGTGATTTAATCTAAGAATGTAAAATTCAATCACTATCCTATCTTTGTAGCATGTGGGAATGTATGGGCCTGTTACAATCTTAAGATTTGTTTGAAAAATAAACTAAGAGGAGTCCTGAGGGGGCTGTTGTACTCCCCTAAAGATTTTGTCTTTTTAAGGGAGATGAAATTTTCCCTCAATCTCTTTATGATTCTTAAGATCGCTTTGGGGTGTGAGAGAAGAGCATACTCAATGATTGATATCCAATTTCTGGTCCCAATGCAAGTTTTTTATGTTATTTTAAAATGATTCCAACTTATACTCTTAGTAAAAGCAAGCCATCCATGTGGGAAAAATGAAAGAAAAAGAGGAAATAATGATTTTTAACCCCCTAAGTGCCTATGTTTTGACTAATCCCTTTATATGGAGAGGGAATGTAAGTGTGGTGCAAATTACAATGTGCATGGAATCATTTTTAAGAAGGCTATGGGCCCTCCACATATCACAAGAAACTTACAATGTGTGTTTTTTAGCACAGGTGTGTGGGTCTCGGAATAGACAGAGGTGCTGTGAGTGCCAATGCATGAATTGAAAGAGACTTATGGGCACAGGTGCATAGAAGGTGCTGAGAAAGACAATGGTTTTGGCGCACATGCTCTTAAGACGCACCCATGGGTTAAAAAACCCACGCATGTCTGACACACAACCGTGAAGAAAATTCCAAACAAAATCCTCTCAACTCAGCTTTGAATCTAACTTTTTGTAGGTCGGCTTGGGTCGGTTATGGTACCTGTAGGTTAAATAAATAGAAAGAAGAGCTAAAATAACCCAAATGGGGTAGGAAATTTATACCTTTCCCTAGTGGATTCGCCAATCTGTTGCACCTCTTTTGTCACTTGAATGAGAAAAATAAGGGTGCTTACAAGCCTAGTTGGGTTAACTGGGCAAGACAATAGTAAAGGAAAGAGTTAAAAGTGTAAAGCATAAAAGATAAGTAAATAATTAAACTAATAAGGATAACAACAATTAAACTATAGTGCATAAGTACATTAGAACAAGAAATAGACAAGACTCATGCCACCAATGGAAAGGATTGTATTAGTGGAAAGAAAACACCAAAGAGAAAGGGAGACTTGGGTTCCCTCTTCCTCCAAGGGAGGGCTCTTGGACCCCCAAATATTGAGCTCTTCTTACAAATGAGGAACAAGAATGAAATGATGAAGAGAATCCAAAGCACATTCAATATAGAGGTGATATGAATGGCTAAATGAAATGGTGCTAGCACACGCTTGATGAGGAAAGAGGATACTCCAAGAGAATATCAGCAACATAGCAATACAAATTAATTCCTTGAAAATGTAGTGTACCCATGGCCTCTTTTTATAGCATAACTTTGAGGCATTACTTAACCATATTTTAGTGTGAACAAGGAGCCATTTAGGGCACCCTTAGGTCTTTGACCAACCACCTAGTCGGATTCAGTCGAGATTTGGATGTCAAATCAACTTGGAAGATGAACCATAAGTGGGTGGGAGGTCGTCCAATATCATAAATGTGTCATTTTGAGGGATGTGTGGTTTTTTGTGTCCATAGTCATGCATCGTGCACTTTTTCCTGCATTTCTGAATGGTGCATGTGCATGCGCGCCTTGTGTAGTCTTAGTGCACGATGATTTTATTGTTGATTGTATAGTTTTGGGACTTTTGGAAATGCATTTTTGGTCATTTTTGGTCCATGGGTGAACTAATAGTTGTTTGAAGATGTTGGATTCCTGTGACCATTTGTGGATGAAATTTCAGTGATAACAACTATAAAAAGACCTATTTTATATATAATTTTGGTTAGGGGTCACATCCCAACTTCCTCCCAAAATATGGCCTCAAATCGGGCTCTAGATCCTCCAATAAGGGCCCAAATCCATTAAAATCATGTTAATAAACCATAACAATCCATATTATAAAGTTCAAAACCCACAATTGGAAAAAGTCTAGGCTGCGCCCCTTTTCCTTGGGCCCCTGGTCATATGGAGTGCCTATGTGTCAAGGAGCTAGGGCCAAATGGCACCCAACCCCCATTTCTCAGCCCTGGTCATGTGGATCAGTGCTGGTTCTTTGCCTTGGTCAATGGATAGGCCATGTGGCTGACAGTCCTGCCCCCCAGTCATGTGGAAAAGAGCTGGTAACGATGCCTTGGTCAGCGAGCTAGCCCCTCGCTGACCGGGTGTTATCCCCAAACCTTCACTCAATACCAATTCAAATAAATATTGGGTCATATGTTATAACAAGCACTAATGTATCCTGGGTGGTTAGCACGTGGTTTGTGAAGTCATTTATCACCAGATAGATTAGCGGTTTGATCTGTTGGAAGGGGAAAGAAATTGTTTTCCCATCCCTCATTGGACTGATCCTGGGTGCCATGTGGTGCCTTGTGATTGGGCCACATGTCACGCTCAGAATGGCTCATACAACTGCATCACTTGCCCAATCATCTACATAGTCACCCTACCAAATCACCTGTGAAGTCATCTTGTCATATGCCACATCACTGTAATGCATCAACCTATCACTGGGCCACATCATTTCCAGTGTGTCCTTTCGTATTTCCAAGTCATTCTACAACCACATCATCGTTCGTACATTCCAGTCATCCACCACATCAGCACTCGAAAATACCAAAACTGCATGCCACATGTTAGCCTCCGGTGCTACCATGTCAGCATGTTGACATAATCATGTCAGTAGTACAGACTGTTGACTTTGAATTTTTTTGCGTGTTTGGGAAAAAATTCAGATCACGATAACTTCACCATACGAAGTCCATTTTCGAAAAAGAATATGCTATCAGAATTAACACGACGAGAACTACGTGATGAAGTTGGTTTCGTACAAATTTGATAACTTTGAATTTTTGGCCTTCTTGGATGCATTTTGGATCATTGGAAGGGTATTCTCCTAGTTTGTTTCTCAAACTTGAGGATATTAGATGATAATTTGTTTGGTTTAGAGGGTCAATTAGGATAATGGTGGATGGTTTCGTTAATCATATTATTCAAATCATATAGGTTTAAACTAGCTATGAAAGACATGGAAGGTTGAGTAGCAGGTTGATTAGCATTATCTCCAGACATGGTGGAAACAAGGTTTGGAGATGAAGGAAATTATGTGCGGGATGTGGGCCTAGAACTAGATATACCAATACCTCTCAAAGGGGGGGAGGGTTCCAAGCTTGATGAGATAGAAAATCAGGATAGGTAGGGAGTGGGTCCTTATGTCATTGAGTAGAGAGGATAGTATTCCCGATGGGGAACTCAGGTCAAAATCATTGCAACTGATGAGAATTTATCCTATGGGGAGCTATGTTGTCCTAAGGAAAATATTTCTCTATATACAAAGTGAATAAAAAAGGATAAATTGGAAAGAAAAATTTATTTTAAACAACTCTTAATAAAACACACACACTGCATTCTCAGGTGGTGCATAAGTGGTTTGAAGTTGTACTTGCTAAATAAATAAAACCTAACTCAAGTAGTTCCATCCTATTAAAAGAAAAACAATATAGCCTAACATATCAACTAAATGCTCAAACAAACCTAGACTATGGATGGGGGCCTTCTATTGATCTAAAAGATTGTTTTACGGTCTTTAAGTCAACCTCACGAGGATGAAATCCCCATGTGTTTTTTAAGAGGTGATACTCCTCTATTTTTTAAATTGCATGCAGCAATATAAAAAATGCATGAGAAGGACGAGTCTTATTTAAATTAAGTATTCACATGCAAAGAATACATGATATAGGACAAGGTATATTATAAAAGGAAACTTTTTACAAATATATTACAGATATAATTAAAACAATATAATATGAAATTAAATAGGATGACATTTCCATCACAACATTCATCAAGACAAAACAGAATATCCAAGGAAAATAAACAATAAAGTATAGTCCACATATGGTAGAGAAATTTAAATGATTATTCCATTAGGCCCCAAAAAAAGATTATGATAGATACACATTTGGAATCTCAAGCTTGAAATCAAAGTCTTTGAGATTACAATAATGTAATATATAAAAATAGTTCTCTAGGAAACTTAAAACTAATAAATATGTCTTAAAACATACAGGGTAAATGTCTTGAAAATAAATATTTGCATTTTTCCTTCAAAGAGGATTGGGATGAGGCTCCCACGTACCATAAAATTAAAAGACCTAGAAGACACAAGAAAACCAATCAAATATCGTCTCGAGTTTGACACATTACTGCAAAATGGAAGGTAGTATGATAAATTATTGTAGAAGAATGATAATAAGGGGAGGAATATGGTTGTTTCTTGACTCACTGTGATGGAATTTTTTTCTGAACCCTTAACTTGCTTGGGGGTTCCTCTTTTGTAGATGCTTGTTGTTGTTGAGGTGGAATTATTGTTGCAACCATTTCTTGTTTATCTGGTTTGGTAATTTTGATTAAGGATTTTATTAACCAATATTCAATATATTCCCTCATGGGGGCCATAGTGATCTCATGCCTTGTTTTTATCTTGAACAATTCATTCTTTTATGATCCAATGCCTTAAAAATGATAAAAAATAAATAATTACAGTCCACTTTGAGGGGGAAACATCCTTTTACAATATATCCACATCAAAATATAATATGAGATGAGATAATATGATCCTAAGACTGGTTCTCCTTGGTATATATATATAGGAGACAAAGGGTACAATTCTAATGAAATGGTACCGTGAAAGGTTATAGTCAATATACAATTATAATACTACAAATGCAATAATTCAATATCTAGGGATTAATAATGGGTTTGCACATAAAATGGGGTTTTGTCTAGGTATTAACATGCACCTCCCCTTCAGACAAGTGTTTTCCACAAAACTTGACTAAATGAAGGTGTTTCTACATGAAGAACTCATCTTCCCATGTTTCCTCTTCCACTGGTAGGTTCTTCCATTTGACGAGGTTCTTCGTGATTGGTTGATTTCTCAGCTTCTTAATCCTTGTTTCAAATATTGTTTATGGTTCTAGTATGATTTTCCCTTCTTCATTAATCTAAGGTAAAATAGTTTGGACTGTGATCTTGTTGCCTATTACCTTCTTTAAGCAAGAAACATAGAAGACTGAATGCACATGTGAATATGGAGGAAAATCCAATTTGTAAGCCATACTTCCGATCCTTTGAAAAACCTTGTAGGGGCCATAATATTTGGGTGCTAATTTAGTGTCCTTATTTTGTTTCTTGAGGGACATCTATTTATATGGTTGTAGCCTCGGAAATACCCAATCCCCACTTCAAATTCCCTTTCACTGCAATGTCGATCTTCTTTTTGTTTGATCCTATTTTGTGCCATAACCAAGTTGTCCTTCAATAGTTTGAGAACCTTTTGTTGGTTCCCTATGTGGTCCTCCACTGCTTGAAACTTTGTATTCCATTTCAAGGGTGATGTAAAGGATGGAGGATGATATTCATAAAGTTATAGAAATGGGGACATTTTTTATGAAGTATGGAAGTATGTGTTATACCACCATTCCGCCAATGCCAACCACTTTATCCATTGCGTCTATTCATATGAAAACAAACAAAGATATCCTTCTAAACATTTTTTTCACAATCTCAATTTTCCCATTGGATTGAGGGTGATAACATGAGTTGTGAGTTAAGTTATTACCCAAACAAGAAAATAATTCAGTCCAAATATTTCTAGTGAAAATTGGATCTTTTTCACTTACAATAATCTTGGGAACTCCATGTAGCTTTTGTACCATTTCCATGAATGTTGTGGCTACTGTACTTGCTTTAAAAGCTTGAGAAAGAGAGTAAAAATGGGACTACTTTTTATAGTCGTTCCACTACTACCATGATGACAATCCTTCCTTTGGGTCTGGGTAAACCTATAAAAAAATCCATTGAAACTTCTTCCCAATGTTGACTTGGTATAGCTAATGGTTGTAGGATACCAAGAGTCTTTATTGTTTCTCTCTTATTCTGTTGGTAGACTAAACATTCAGACACAAAATTTTGAACATCAGTTTTAAGAACTTCCTAAAAACATCCTTCTTGATATCATGGTATGTTTTCAAGAATCCTGAATGTCCTCCTATAGGAGAAGTGTGCAATTCCATAAGGACCTTCTGTTTGAGTTGGGAATTCTTACTTAAATATAGGATATCATGATACCATAAAAAATACTTATTCCATACAAAATTTTCAAATGAATTGGGGTCCTCATGTAGTTGATGAATGATCTTGCATACCTCTTGATATTGATTCCATTCTATCCTTTCTTCCTCCATGCAATCAAATTGTGTAATAGAAATATCACACAATGAACCTTATGTTTGCTCCAATAAGTACTTCAAACTATCATGATCTACTTTTACCTTGAAATGTATTCCTATCAGGTAAGGGCACCATTTCTGAACTGGATGTAGTATGAACAACATTTATTTTTCATAAACGGGTTTGACTAAGTTTTTTCCTTTAAGTTGACTACTTTCAAAGGAAAGGGGCCTTCCTTATTACATTAAAACTACACCAATTCCATAGCCTAAGGCATAACACTCCACAATCAATTTTTTTGTAAAGTCTGTTGTGGTTAGGACAAGAATAGTACACATAGCCTCCTTAAGTTTTTCAAAATATTTGGTTTCTTCTTCGGTCCAAGAAAATTATTCCTTCTTTAATAATGTTGTTAGAGGTTCTACTATTTGAACATCATTATTGACAAAATTGCAATAATAGCATGTTAAACCTAATAATCCTCTAAGTTTCTTCAAGGTTTTGGAAATCGATCATTCCTTCATACCTTTAATTTTGTTCGGGTCCACTTTTACAACTTCATGAGATACAATATGACCCAAATATTCCACTTCATGAACCCCAAAGGCACACTTGGAATGATTTCCATAGAGTTTTTTCTCTTCCAGTAATTGTAATACTTTGTCAACACGTTGTACATGCTCTTCCAAGGATGTTTTGTAGCTTAGTATGTCATAAAAAAAATACTAACATAAATGTTCTAAGGAATGGATTGAAAATAGAATTCCTCAAGTTTTGAAATGTTGAAGGTGCATTAGTAAGTCCAATTGGCATAACCAAAAAATCATAATGACCTTCATGTGTTCTAAAAGTTGTTTTAGGGATGTCTTCCTACCTCATTTCGATTTGATGATAGCCCGAACAAAGATCCAACTTAGTAAATAATTTTTCTCCATGCATTTCATCTAATAATCCATCAATGACAGTAATATGAAGCTTATCTTTGATGGCCATCTTGTTGAGTTGTCTACAATCTAGACACATACACCATGAAGCATCCTTTTTTGTAATCATCACCACTGGTGAAGAGAAAGAACCTTGGTTGGGTTGAATGATGTCGAACTTTAAAATTTCATGGATCATGCACTCAATCTCACTCTTTGGTGCATATGTATACCTATAATGCATGATGTTAGGTGGTACACATCTTGGCTGCAAATGAATAACATGCTCATGACATCGAATAGGCGGAAGACCCTTAGGCATTTCACCAAATACCTTGGAATTATTGTTGATAACTATTTGGAGTTATAAAGGAGTAGAGGATATAGATGTTCAAACATCAAGTGCTCATAATTGTGCTAATCAAAAAATAACTTGAAATGAATGCACAAATAAAAAGAAAGAGAGATATATCAAGTAAATTGATCTTTGAATTGATACTCCTTGGAGAAATATGGGAAATTATGATTCCCCTCTTCCTCCTTGGGAATGCTCTTGAGTCCCCAAGTACAAATCCTTCTTTCTACTATCAATGGCTAACAAATAAAAATGATGAAGAAAAGAGTAATAGAATACTCAAGAGGAGAGAGCTCTAACACTTTCTATGGATGCCAAAATATTTCTAAGAGGATGATGGCTTCCCAAAGCTAAAAATGACCAGCATAACATTACTCAAATGCTTCTTCCTTTTTTTGCATACAATGGCCCTTTATTTATAGGAGGATGGCAAGATTTATTTTAACTGGTTTCAAATTCGAATGGGAGGCCCTTGTAGGTACCTCCCATCCTTTTTAGTGATCCCAAGGTGAAATGTGGGGTCGATTTTGGGTATCGGGGAGATCCCCTTCATCCCAAAAGTGGTCAAGGCCTGGACAAACTCATTAATGTGTCATTTTTGTGTCAGTGCAGATCTTTTGACTGTTAGTCGCTCACTCTGCACACTGTGTGCATCATACACCATGTTATCCCATGTGGATGTGCATTCACTACTTTGGATGAATGTGCATGGATTTCTTGAATCATTTTTACATAGTTTATGATTGTCTTTCCAAACTGAGTGTAATCCTTCCATGAATATTGGTAGTATGTTGTGTTTGTGTTAATTGTTTATTCATCCATTGTTTGTATTTGTAGTGAGCCATTTTCTAGTGATAAAAAAAAGCATTCTTGATGATGCAACAATATTCTCCAAGCTCTCCTCATATATCCCTTTCATGAATCTTGAAATCAAAATGTTGATGCTTCTCCTAGGATCAAAGGTTTCACATCTGAATTGTTCCCCCCGTCACCTTGGAAATACCTTCAATATATATGCTTGAGAGGCTTAAACACCATGAGAAAATGAGGGAAATGGTTGAGGATATGGCTCCTTAAGTTGGTATTAGATCCTAATATATATCCTTAGGATAGGATTCGACCCAAACCAACCTCATCTCCTTGGAATTGACCCTTAGAAAGAGGTGGGATTCTCCTATATCTACTCTAACAAAAAGTGGCACTCCCCCTTAATTAGAGACACAACGTCAGCGGCCAAAAGTGGTGCTACCTTAACATGGAAGGGGGGAACTTTTGCTTCCTATACATGGGTAGGGGGGCACCACCTTTCATAAAAGCTAAAAAAATGGTCGATTTTCCAAGTGAAAGGCATGGTTTTTTTCCTTGAAATGATGGGTTTCTTACTCTAACATGACTTAGGGATTGTGACAAATGTTTATATGGTGTCAACGGGTTTCACTACTTATCAAAGAGAATGTGAAACCTGGTAAGGTGCATACAAAACTTGAGACAGTTCATGCGACACTTAACAATGTGCATACATCACTTTGCGACACTTGCAACACTTAGGGTGCAACACTTAAGTGTGAAATTTTGTCATGTAACAATCCTATAACTATAATACTATATATATTAATAATAAAATACATCATTGGCTACAAGAAAGACAATAATAGAGTTATAGGGGGATATTATTCTATGACATAGGGGGATAAAGGGGGCTAAGCCTTTTATTATATATATTTTTATTTACCCATCTTTGTTTTAGTGAGAAAAGGGGTTAAATGAGATTCTTGGGGGATTCATGATCTAGATCAATATCGGTGGCCACCCACCTATTCCACTGGCTTGAAAAACAATTTTCCAGCTTGGCAGTTTTTCGGCAGTTTTTCAGGTTCCAAACTTCTGGGACTGTTTTGAGGTCCTAAACGACGTTTTTTGGGGATTTGGGGCCCATGTGACATTCATATCCACTCACCTGGGCCAGCTGAAAATTATTCTTCTCGGTTAGACCTTTCCAACAGGATATCGTGCACCTAAAATGGAGATTGTATGAAAAAGTTATGACCCCGGGAAGTTGATATACTAACTTACCCAAACGAGACCCACGTGAATTTTGGTGCTTCATCTCCCAGGGTTAGGTTTTTGGATGTATAGGGTTTTTAAATTCTTGTTTATTGTAAAAATTTCTTGAGAGCATCATTGTAATAATCTTCTTGAAAATGAGCACAACCGTCACATATATTCTCAGAGATAAGCGCCACCATTCCAACAAGCTTGTTTTCCATTGCATTTTACAGTTTCAACTTATTTCCTTATTGCATAGAAAACCAATTTTGTTGTATCTCTGCTATTATGTGTTATGCATATTTTAACAATATGTATTCATTTTGTTCTTCTCATAAAATCCAGATCAATTCCACATTATGCATTGGCATGTGATTATTTATACCTCGTTCTTGGTTGTTCATGGGTTGGCCATTCATGGTTATGCTTTTGGATTTTTTCCTCATTCATGCATTCATTATTGATCACTCTTGTTTTGGGTTTGGTCATGGAAAATGAAATGCTAGAGGTAGAAATCCATGGCTAGTTGGTTGAAGGAACTACTGGTATTTTCCAACAAGGAATTGATTCATGTGTGCATGATAATGTTGACAACCGTGAAAGGATTGTTCACAGTTGAGAATCCTTGGATTTTCCAGCATTGATGTTTCCTAACTAGTAGCAATGAGATCCCTGTAAAGAGGTGAAACAACATGAGGGACTAGATTGCAGAGAAAGGGGTTCATTTATTTGGGTTGTGCAGGCTAAAGAGGAAGATTGATGGAAAAATATGATTGATGTGTGGTTGAGAAAAATGTGATATTTTGATAGTTGACTGGTACATTCCTTAGAGTTTTCCTAGGACCCATCCTTTTGCATTCATATCCTCGACCCAAAAGCAGTTTGTTGTAGATTTTTATGTGCAATAGAGCCTAAGGTGGGGTGGAACATCCAACATATGTATCCAGTTGGTGAATTGTTACTTTAAAAGATAAGTTCTCTCTATTTCCTCTGTAATTTATATTCTATTGTGTATTATTTAACTCTATGTTGTGTTTAAAGACTTGTTGGTTTGTTGTTATTGCTATGCATGGCATGTTAATCATTTCTTTTATAGATAGAGATGTTTCTTGTTAATTGCATGTGCATGTAACATGTTTATTTATTCATAGAATGATATCAAAATTTCTTATTCGCTCAGGAAGGAAAATTATAGAGGTAATCAAGTAGTGTTGGGTAGTGGGTGTATTACATAACTGGTATCGAAGAAAAAATTGGGTTTGTTGGTACCATGGTATGTGATATTTTAGTATCAGAGAAAACGTTTGGGTTTGTTGGTACCAGTGTATGTCAAGCCCTAATATTGGCTCATTACCCCTTAATTGGGGCATATTATATTAGTAATGTTCTTTTATTTATGTCGGCTTTAGGCCATTAGTTGTAATTATACCTCCTAGTCTCCTATATATACCAAGGAGACATTTTCATTTTGAATCATCTTGTACTTTAACATTTAAGTGGGGTAAAAAGAGGTTTCCCCCTCGAAGAGGCTTATTATCTGAAATTATCTCTTTTTCAAGGCGTTGAGTACTTTTTCTAATGTTTTTCTATGCTATATTGATATTTGGTTCTTAACAGTGTATATGACAGGTTGGCATCAAAGCGTGGTTTGCAATTATTGAGCCATATGAGTCGACTTATAGGTTGAAAATTATCTTCTGTGTGGAGGCCAAGATAGTAGGTTCTTGGGAGACCGAAGAAGTTTATTGAAAGTTGGACTTTTTGTGAAATTTGGGAAAAATTAAATATTTTCCATATAGTAATGTCATGATGACATTGAATCCACGTGGTGGGTGACATGGAAAATCTATGATGGAAAGTCATGGTGGAGGGAAACCATGGTAGGGGTGATAGGTTCACATATCAGGGCTTCAAATACCCCCTTTTAAAGGAAAATCTGAATAACTCTTAAAACAAAAGCTGGATCTGGACGTTGAAACCTCAACATGCTAGAACCTTAACTATTTGGGATTGACTAAATATGGGTTTTCTTCTTAAGTGAATTTTAAACTAAACCTAGATTTTGAATGTGAAACTTTGATGAAAGGGAACCTTATATCCATATGTCATATTCCCCTTTGTATCTATACAACTCTTGAATCAGAAAGGAGGATGCTAGATGGGTAAACCTTGCATTGGAACAATGATAATCTGGATATCTGGATTATCAGAAGAAAAAAAACCCTTTTTTTTGTTGACTTAAATAAAAATACAGATCCAAATATCTGAGTCAGCTTCAACATCAATAGTACCATGTCAGCATATGCCACATCAGTAGTTACCACATCATTGTTTTCCATGTCAGTAGTTATCATGTCTACAGTTTCCATGTCGGGAGTACCATGTTAGCAGATGTCATGTGTGCAACGACTAACCTAAGTTTAAAAGAAAAAATGTTAACATGTGAATAAATTGATGCACAAAACCTTGAGATGGAACACATAATATGGGATAGATCCTAACAGAGATGTGAATAAATATTTTTATAAGTAAAATCAATATGTTTGATGCCTTTCCCCTAGAAGAGTGTGAACAAAACCTTGTCGATGGAACCTTGTTCATTCTAAAGGATTTGAACTTGAGATAGATTTGAAGATCCAAGAATTCAGAGTTATCAAAATTCACCACTTTTCCATGAGTCCAGATGTTGGATGGGTAGCTCTATTGTGTAGTGTTCGGAACCTAGAGGGTGGAACATTAACAATCAGGGAATCCATAAATCCAGGCTTGAATTTAAACTATAATTTGACAAGGCTTGAAGTTGGATCTGGATATCCAGAGATCCGCATGTCAGAAGTACTTTTAAAGGGAATTATGTAACTCAAAATAGATCTAGATATCTGAGAATTAATGTTTCAAGAAAAGTTTTGCTAAAACGAGAGTCTAGATCCAGATTCTTTCATTAATTGACAATGATTTTTTTATGTTAGTTGATAGAAATCACAAAGTGGAGAAAGTGCATAATTTGGGTGAAAATGGAGTTTTTGGGAAGCCGTAAATTTTAGCTTATAGATCAAATCAAGGTATGGGAATACTCATTGGAAAGTTGATTTAGACGATAATAATTTTGATATATTATAAATTGTATAAGTGTGATAGGATTCTTCATGAGATGAGAATAATAAGAACCTATAACAATAATTGACAATTTTTTTTTTTATATAATATGCCTAACTCTAAAAAAATGGTTGCTTGCACATTTTGCAGAATTAGCAGTCTACATATATTAGTTCAAGCTCTAGATTTTGTATTAAATATATGGATGATGTAGAGGGAGACTATATTCATGAGAGAAAATCCAAAGGCCAACATGCCATTGTGGGTAATGTAGTGACAAAATCTAATGGACACATGTGCATATATGAGCCAACATAATGGGTAGAGACTATGAGAAGTTTGATAATAGAAGTGCATATTTATAGAGATAAAAATGAGAAGATAAGGATAACATAGGAGGAGAAGAATAAATTAATTGCTCAATTGATGAAAATCCTAAATCAATTGCAAAGACAAGTGAAGAATGTATTAGGATCAATACATAAGGAAGAAGGTATATACCATTCAAGTAGAGATAACTACACAATATCCAGTCACTCAAGAAGTTCTAGTATAACTCATAGACATTAGTCATATACTCACTCAACTAGGAATTTTTATACATATAAAGAGTCAAGGAGAAGTCCAAAAGTGTCTCCTATTAGAAATCAAATAAGAAGATATGATTTGGAAACCTTGAAAGGATATCTTAGGAATCTTAAGCCACCATCCTTTGATGGTGAAATAAAAAGTGGAGATGATGTTGAAGTCAAGTTGCCTGGAATCAAAATGTATTTTTAGTTTTAAAACTACTCATATGACCTAGAAGAAATGGTTTCAACATACCATTTGCATGGAAGGTTTCTATGTAGTGGGATTATTTGAATCAAGTTGATGGTATTGATGAGAGTAATATTCTTGGAAGAAGTTCAATAAATATTTTCAATAGGAGTATCTTTTAGAGAAATTTTATGACAATAAGATTCATGATTTGTTTGAACTCAAGCTGGGGAGCATGACCATGGGAGAATAGGAAAATATGCCAGCATGACCATGGGAGAATAGGAAAATATGCCAGCATGACCATGGGAGAATAGGAAAATATGTTCTTGGAGTTGTTGAGGTATGTGGGGTTTATTAAGTAGGGTAAGGTGAAAATACAAAAGTTTCTAAGTGGACTTCCATCTTTCTATAAACATAAATTTCAATATGATGAACCCAAAACTTTGACAAAGACCATTAGAAAGGCTAAGTAATGGAGAATATTTTCATAAATATTGGAAGGATAAAAGTAAAGATAAATATGATAAGATAAGGAATGGATTCAAGCTCCTTTCAATAGAATAGTCCTATCACATATCAACAAGATAAACCTACTAGGAATGATCCATATTTTATGAGCAGAACGAAATGACTACAAATTATTACCAAATTCTTAACACAAAATAACAAAGATACAATAAAACAAGTTTTCTATTCAATAAGGAAATAAGCTGAAACTGTAAAATGCAACAAAAAAGAAGCTTGCTAGAATGGTGGTGGCTTATCTCTGAGAAGAGATGTGACGACTGCGCTCATTCACAAGAAGATGATTACAATGAGGCTCTGAAGGCACTTTTACAATAAAAAATAGTTTCAAAAACCCTAAACATCCAAATACCTAACCCTAGGAGATGAAGTGCCAAAAGTCATGTGGGCCCCGTTTGGGTAAGTCAATACATCAACTTCCCGGGGTCGTAATTTTTTCATACGATCTTCGTTTTAGGCATATGATAGCCCATTGGAAAGATCTATATGAGGAATACAACAGTTGCACAAAATTTCATGATGAAATTTTACAACCGCAACATACCCCAAAAAACATCGTTTAGGGCCTCAAAACGGCTCCGGAAGTTCAGGACCCGAAAAACTGCTAAAAATAGTAAATTATCAAAATTGCTAGAAATGTTTTTTGAGAAAGATGGAAAAGTTGGGTGGCCACTAATATATATCCACCTAGATAAATCCTCCCTCATTAGGAAGCAATGGTCTCCATTGCGTTGAGTTCCCCCATCAGATGAGGAAATTTCTGCTGAATTTGGCCCCGGGTGAGCTACTTGCCTTGGTGCAAGAGTTGCCCTGCTTTGACGTCTCGATAAAGATGGATCCTTTGTTGTCGAGTGCCCTTGATCTGTTGTCCACAATATGATCACTAGATGCATGTTGTATGCAGTCGGGGTTGAGCTCTTTTGGTGTCAGTTGTTTTGCTATGTTTGAGGTGTCCAATAATGGTGGGAAATAAGGCTGAAGGAGGTCCACGTTGAACAATGGGTGAAGGCCAAGGAAAGGAGGAATGTTGAGCTCAAAAGAATTATCCCCCATAGCCTTGGTGATGGTGTACGAACCATAATGGAGTGGGCAAAGATTTCGATGGGGTCTTGTAAGGCATTCTTTTTTCAAGTGCAACCAAACTTTGTCGCCCACCTGAAACTTATGTGGAACCTGATGTTGATCATGGCACTACTTGTACTTGTCATTGGAATTTTGTAGGATATCTTGAACCTATTGGCGGATGTGCTGGATCCTCTCAATGAACTAGGTGGCTTTGTCAGCCTCAGTTGGAGCAGGAGAGGAGTCGATCGAGGTGACCGCAAGGGGAAGTGAACCATCTATGGGACCCAATGGTTGGAATCCCAACCCCACTTGAAAGGGGATGTGGTCGGTTGAGCTATGCAGGGCTCGGTTGTATCTATGTTGGACATAGGGAAGACTCTCATCCCATGTGTGAGGGTGCTTGGAATTATACATGTGTAGGATATGCATGATCATTTGATTTACGAACTCGATTTGGCCATCTATCTAGGGGTGGAAGGTCGTGGATTTGATGAGCTTAGTGTCCAATAGTGACCAGAGGCTTGACCAAAATGTGCTGAGAAATCGATTGTCCCGATCTGATACAATGGTTTGTGTGATTCCAAACTGTACCCAGACTCGTTCAAGGAAGATCTTGGTAGTGGCTTCTGCTGTGATGCTCTTCTTGTAGGCAACCAAAATCGCCATCTTAGAAAAGTGATCAACAACCACAAAAGAATAGTCATTTCCTTACCTGGTGGACGAGAGGCACGACATGTATTCCATTGAGATGGATTCCCATGGCCTGTCAGGAGTAGGAAGAAAGCTATGCATGCCCTATTTCCTAGTGGTTGTTTTGGCAATAGCGCAGGCAGTGCAAGACCTGATATACTTGCTGACCTCCTGGCGAAGTTTCGACCAGTAGAAATGTTTTTTAGCATTGCCTATTAAGCCCTAATATTGGCTCATTACCCCTTAATTGGGGCATATTATATTAGTAATGTTATTTTATTTATGTTGACTTTAGGCCATTAGTTGTAATTATACCTCCTAGTCTCCTATATATACCAAGGAGACATTTTCATTTTGANGTTGTAATTATACCTCCTAGTCTCCTATATATACCAAGGAGACATTTTCATTTTGAATCATCTTGTACTTGAACATTTAAGTGGGGTAAAAAGAGGTTGCCCCCTCGAAGAGGATTATTATTTGAAATTATCTCTTTTTCAAGGCGTTGATTACTTTTTCTGAGGTTTTTCTATGTTGTATTGATATTTGGTTCTTAACATATGGTATTAGAGCTCAAGGTCTTGGGGTTTCGCTACTACATCTGAGACACCTTGGAATTTTCTCTATAACTAGTTTTCTACAATGTTTCAAAAGAAATGGCTTGGAGTTTATTTAGTAGACGGACCAAGGTATGTTGGGTTAAAAATACAGCTCCTGAGGCCTTATACTTTCGGAGCTACAGCCTATACAAGATAGGGTTCTGGAATCATCATGAACTGAGTCATTGCGGAATGTTCGCAATAAAAAAATTTATTTAACGTTTCAGACCCTAAAATCTGGAGGATATTTACAGAAATTAGCAAGGTATCTGTGGTAAAAATTTCATCTTCTGGATCATATTAAATTTGTAGATACACCCTGTGTAAGATAGGGTATATGACTAGTCCTATTGACTAGTCTCAAGAAGGTGTTCCAGGTAAAACAATCATAAATTCTTCCTAGAGTATACAAATTGAGTGGGACTAGTTTCATTGGATCATGGACAGTCTGTAGTATTTCTAGTACGAGTTTCATAATTTTATATCAATTATTTTGTGCGGGGCATGCTATACAAGTCAGATCTCTTGGAAAGGCAAAAAATCGAAAAGTTGTGGGGAATTTACCGTAAATTCCACTTGGCACATCCAATTTTAATTAGACCTGTGGCATTGCAGAGAAGACATATCAGAGAACTACATAAAAGAAAGTTTCATACCCAGAAGGGCTGAAACTTGGGAGATACAACAGAGGAAAGATTGTCTAGCAGAACCACCTCAAAATCAAGGTTCAAAAGTGATACTTGGCCAACATGCCACCCAAAAAGGGAACTTCTACACCAAATAAGCCTCTAGACAATCCTACTTGGACTCTTGATGAAGGTGAAGAAATGCGTAGGGACATAAATGATTTACAAAAGAAGATATTAACAAAAGATGAACTACAAGAGATGGAAGATAATTTGGAGGCAAAGATGGATGGTTTCAAAGAGGATATCATGGAAGTATTGAAAAATTTCGTAACAGAGAAGACACCTGAAAGTGAAAATGCATCCCATGAAATTCATGATGAGGATACAAGGAAGGTGAATCGAGAATGGAGAAACTCCAACTTTGGGTTGAAGACCAACCACGTTCCTAAGATCGATATGAGGAATTTTGATGGCAAGGACCCAATCACATGGATACTTTAGATGGAGAAATTATTTGATCTACATAATGTGCCACATACACAAAAGGTACGAATTGCTTCTTTATATTTAGAACCTAATCAATTTGTATGGTATCAATGGCTTTGTTCTCGCAAATCACTCGTCACTTGGAAAATGTTCACGGAAGAAATGATAGCACACTATGAGGATATAAGGAGCAATACCTTCTTTATCCAATTGATAAATCTCAAGCAAAAGGGTTCAATTACCGAGCACATTAAGAACTTCCAAAGATTGAATATAAAGGTAATCAATATTCCAGATGAGCACTTGATTGATGTACTCATAGAAACTTTAAAGGATAACATTCAACATGAGGTTCGCCTTTGGGAACCCAAATCATTGGAGAATGCATTTAAGGTGGCAAGAAGTGTTGAAATTAAAAATATGGCTATGGCTATTAGAGGGACCAATACTAACATCTATAGAGAGAACAATGCTCCTTCTTCTAAAACACCTCAACCTACAAGGTTTACACCTCAACAATTAGAGGAAAGAAAAGCAAAAGGTTTATGATTTAATTGTGACAGCAAGTACAGTATGGGACATAAGTGTGGTGAGAAGAAATTATTCTACATAGATTGTGAAGAGGAGGAAGAACAAGAACAAGAGCCATCTCAATATGAAAATGTAGAAGCAATTTTGTCTAAAGAGTTGAATCCCATGATATCGTGTAATGCATTGGATGGAATTATCACTCCTCAAACCCTAAAGATCAAAGGATTCATCAAAAAGAAAAAGGTAATAGTCCTAATTGATTCTGGCAGTACTCATAATTTCATTCACTATAAATTAGCCAAATGTCTCAATTGCTTTGTATATCTAGCGCCAAAGTTTCAAGTGATGATTGGAGATGGAGGAACTATCAATTACTTATGAAAATGCAACAATATCAATCTTACTATGGGGGAATATGTAATGAATAGTCCAATGATTGCTATACCCATGGGTGGTGCAGATGTTGTACTAGGAATCCAAAGGTTACAATCATTAGGAACAGTGGCTTTTAATTTTCAAGAACTTTTCATGAAATTTTCATTGGAAGGAAAATAAATTGAGTTAAGAGGTATCACAGGGAAATTCGGTAAGGTGATAAGCTCTAATGGCATGGAAAAATTGTTGAAAAAGAGGCATCAAAGAATTATTGCAAAACTATTATCACTATATGTTCAAACATCTAAGCCATCTATTCCTCAAGATCTCCAAAGGATCATTGATAAGAATACCAAAGTATTTGAAGATACTTCCAAAGGTCTTCCACCCACTCAAAATCATGATCATGAAATTCACCTAATTCTTGGGAGTGTTCCTCCTAACATCAGGCCATACAGATACCCTTACACCTAGAAGAGTGAAATTGAGTGCATGGTTGAAGAAATATTAGAGGTTGGCATTATTAGACCTAGAAAAAGTTCTTACTCTGCACCAGTGGTAATGGTATTCAAGAAAGATAGTTCATGGCATATGTGTCCAGATTATAGAGAGCTCAATAAGATCACTATTAAAGATAAGTTTCCCATTCCTGTCATTGATGAATTGTTATATGAACTACATGGAGAAATATATTTCACAAAATTGGATCTTCGTTTAGGGTATCATCAGATCAGAATGAAGGAAGAAGATATCCCAAGAACAACATTCCGAACTCATGAAGGCCATTATGAAATTTTGGTCATGCATTTTGGCCTTACAAATGCACCTTCCACATTCCAAGGGCTGATGAATTCCATTTTCAAGCCCTTCCTTTGAAAATTTGTGTTAGTATTTTTTGATGATATACTAATCTACAACAAGTCTTGGGAGGATCATGTGCGACATGTTGACAAGGTGCGACAACTAGTAAAGGACCAAAAACTATATGCCAAACCATCCAAATGTTTCTTTTGAGTAAAGGAGGTAGAGTATTTGGGTTATATTGTATCTCATGAAGGTGTCAAGGTAGACCCTAACAAGATTAAGGCCATGATGGACTGGTCGATTCCCAAAACATTGAAGAATCTTAGAGGATTTTTGGGTTTGACAAGTTACTACCGCAAGTTTGTTCGGAACTATGGAAGCATAACAACACCTTTAACGACACTAACTAAGAAGGAAGCATTTTCATGGACTCCAGAGGAAACTAAATCTTTTGAACAAATTAAACAGGTGATGTGCAAAGCTCCTGTCTTGACCACTCCAGACTTCACAAAAACCTTTATTATGGAATGTGATGCCTCGGGAAATGGAATTGGTGTTGTCCTAATGCAAGAAGGAAGGCCTCTGAATTTTCAAAGTCGACCACTCAAGGGAAAGGACTTACACAAACCCATTTATGAGAAGGAAATGATGGCAATACTACATAAATTGAAGAAATGGCGTCCTTACCTAATAGGTAGGCACTTCAAGGTCAAAACAGATCATGATAGTCTAAAATACTTCTTGGAACAAAGACTATCTTCAAAAGAAAAAAAAAAATTGGGTAACCAAGATATTGGGTTATGATTTCAAAAAAAATGGGTAACCAAGATATTGGGTTATGATTTCAAAAAAAATGGGTAACCAAGATATTGGGTTATGATTTTAAAATTGTCTATAAAAAGGGGAAGAAAAATGTTGTGGCAGATGCAATCTCAAGAAAGGATGAATATGTTGAGGCCTTTCTCTATGCTATCTCGATCATCCAACCCATTTGGATAATAGAAGCAAGGGATGAATGGAAGAATGACGAAAAAGTGTGGACTCTCATTCAAAGGTTGCAGTAGGATTCCAATACATCAGATACATTTACATGGAAAAATGATTCACTATGGTACAAACATCACTTATATTTATGTAAGAACTCCCAACTCAAACAAAAGGTACTATTGGAATTGCACACCTCTCCAGTAGGAGGGAACTCAGTATTTTTGAAAACCTACCATAGAGTCAAGAAGGACTTTTTTTGGGATGGCCTTAAAACTGATGTTCAAAGTTTTGTGGCAGAATATTTGGTTTGCCAACAAAATAAGGTGAAAACAATTAAGACCCCAGGTCTTTTAGAACCATTATCCATCCCAAGTCAGCGTTGGGAGGAGGTTTCCATGGATTTCATCACAGGGTTGCCAAAGTCTGAAGGAAAGAGTGTCATCATGGTGATTGTTGATAGACTAACCAAGTATGCACACTTTTGTGCACTCTCTCATCCCTTCAAATCTAGTACAATTTCACCGCATTCATGGAGACAGTTCAAAAGCTACATGGCAGCCCAAAGATTATTGTAAGTGAAAGAGATCCCATCTTCACTAGACATTTTTGGACAGAATTATTTTCTTGTTTGGGTACTCAATTGTCTCATAGCACATCCTATCATCCTCAATCTGATGGACAAACCGAGATAGTGAACAAATGTTTGGAAGGCTACCTTCCTTGCTTTGTCTTTGATAAACAAACACAATGGCTCAAATGGTTACCCTTGGCAGAATGGTGGTATAAAACTTCCTTTCATACTGCAACAAAAATGACACCATTTATGGCACTTTATGGATACCACCCTCCTTCCATCACTTCTTCTCTAAAAGAAAAATCTAAGGTTCAAGTAGTGGAATATCACATCAAGAATCAACAAAAAGTTCTCCAAATCTTAAAGGAAAACCTGACCATGGCACAAAATTGCATGAAACAACAAGCATATCAACATCGTAGTGAAATAAGTTTTGAAGTAGAAGATTGGGTGTTTTTAAGACTACAAACATACACACAGATGTCCCTCAAGAAAGCCAAGAAGGATAATAAATTATCACCAAAGTACTATGGCCCTTATAAGGTGTTGCATAAGATCGGTACTACGGCATACAAATTGGAGTTGCCTGCATCTTCACGAGTACACCCAATTTCCATGTTTCATGCTTAAAGAAGGTTATAGGAGACAAGATCCCAGTTCAAACTATATTGCCAAAACTTGATGAGGAAGGAAAAATCATATTGGAGCCTGAAGCCATCACTTACACAAGAATTCTCCAGCTGAGGAATAGATCCATTTCAGAGTATCTCATTAAATGTGTAACACCATCTTTGTTTTGAATACTTGTAAGTTGTAACGCTCTCTGATACCAAACTGTAATGCCCCCATTCACTGCCACGCAGCTGCTACTTTGTGGAATAACAATCTTATACTTAATTATATATATATATGACATGCATTTAAGCAAATGAAACACATTTAAACTCAGAGTAAACATAATAATTACTGCTATTATAAATAATCAATGGAATTAACATTAATTTGTATGCACAACAGAATACATGATAAATATAAATACACAGACATGCAGAAACGTAATTAAAACATCATCTAGTACTTATCTTTGAAATAGTGGTAGTTCCACCAACCAGGTGTAGGCCTTCCATGAACCTCCCAGCCTCAAACCACACTACTCATCAAGCACAACAGTGGGTCACCCCCAAGCTGGGACTAAGCTCCACCCCAAGGCAAGGAATCCTAGGCTAGGCTGAGGTTACAGGGAAACACACAGTCACGAGGAAGGAATTCTCTCCCAGGAACCACTCATACTCACCGCCCACAAACTCTCCTTCCCCACATTCATGTTCCACCCCAGGAGTATACACCTTCTCTGTCACCTAAACAGGCCTTCGGCTTCTAACCTCCCTTTCCTTGGGTCTCAACAACACACCGGACCAGAAGTCTCCAAGCTCTATGGCAGATACATGATTCCTTGCAAGAGTTCTCTCCTTCCTCTGTGCACTCTCTCACCTGGAGAGAATCACTCACAGGTCAAGCAACCTATTCTTCCAACTTCAATTACCTCTCTCACCTGGAGAGAGTGTTGTACAAATTGGCCATCAAGCCACACGCAATCCATCACTGCGTGGCCACAACAACCAATGGGGAAAACAAACACAGGATTTCCAACAGGCTCAATAGTGATAGGATGGTCTCACGGTTATGGATTTTGGACAGATATTTTGCACACAGGCTCAATCTGTTCAGACAGAGGATGTCTTGGCTTTCCAGAAGTCAACACATGTTATTCCAAAAATCAACACAGACTTTTCCCCCCACCGTTTCAGAATTGCACAAGGTCTCTTGCAGAGGTCGAATGGGTTCACGGTCAGGCTGTCGAGGGTCCAATGGTGGAGGAACCCCAACACAACTCATCTTAGCCATTTTATTTGCATGGGTTTGGGTTGACACTTGTCACCCATGAAACTGCATGCCTTCCATCAACATGCGTTCCTCCCACCATTTGGAAGTCACATGTCATTCCAAAAGAACTTAGGATAAAAACATATAATTCACATGGTCTTTTTGGAATAATATTAAAATATTATTCCCAAGGACTTAAGCCCCTAGGATTATCCCCCTAGGCTCAACACTTAGCCCCTCTTCTCACATTCCAGCCTCTAATCCCTTTCCCACTCTGTGGAAGCTTAGTCCCCCATCACTCATTCATCGTGGTCGGTCTACACACGACGATGTTTATATTTTGTTATTGTTCTGCATAAATACATGTACAAAATCGGGCTCTTGGCCTTCAACACTTAGGCTCTCTGGCCTAACAATCACATAAGCCCACTAGCTTATATAAACTCGGCTCACCAGCCTATAAAACATATTTACAATTCATTTCATAAATAAGATTTACAATAGGGCTCGGCCTTGGGGACATTACAATCCCCCTCCCCTTATTTCTGCACTGTCCTCAGTGCAACTTTACATTGCATCTGCAAGCTTTTCAAAATTTTCAAAACGATGCGGGTACTCTGCCCACGTAACATCTTCATGCTCCCATGTCGCATCCTCAGAACCATACCAGGTCCACTGGACCTTTACAAGCTCTATGGATCGATTCTAGAGCTGTTTGCTTTTCCTGTCCAATATGCGCACATGATGCACTTGTAGGACACCTTATGGTTCCACCCGAATCACATTCCAATTGATAACATGATTAGCATCAGGTATATATTTCTTAAGCAGTGAAACATGAAACACATTATGTACAGTCATAGATGCAGATAATGCAAGCATGTATGCAACTGGCCCAATCCTTTCCAGGATTTCAAAAGGCCCACAGTATCTTGCTACCAACTTGGCACAACTTCCTAGCTTCAGGGAACTCCTGTTAGTTTTCACTTTCAAGAAAACATGATCGCCCACTTTGAATTCTCTATGGGTTCTATTCTTATCAACATAACTTTTCTGCCTATCCAGGGTAGCTTTCAAATTCTGTTTAATTCTTATCATTTGTTCTTCCATCTCTTTGAGCAACTCTGGCCCAACTACTGCTTTGTCAGTTGGATTATCCCATCTCACTGGAGTGTTGCACTTTCTTCCATAAAGTTCTTCAAATGGGCTCATCTTCAACTATGCATGATACCCATTATTGTAGGCAAATTCTACCAGATGCAGGTAGTCTTCCCATCTTACTGGTTTTTCCATGACGTACATTCTCAACATGTCCTCTATTACTCTATTCACCCTCTCTGTCTATCCATCCGACTCAGGATGATACGCTGTACTAAAATTCAGATTTGTTCTGAATCCTTTGAGCAGTCCTTTCCAGAAATTCATGGTGAATTTCGGGTCCCTATTAGATACAATCGTCTTAGGAATTCTGTGAAAGCATGCCACTTCTTTTAAGAAGATATCAACAGCATCTGCTGCCTTGTGAGTGGTTTTTAGTGGAATAAAATGGACAGCTTTTGTAAGCTTGTCCATCACAACCATGATTGAATCATGCTGCTTACTTGTTCTGGGAAATCCTGTAATAAAATCCATGGTCACCACTTGCCACTTCCACTCAAGAATGGGCAAAGGCTGCAGCAACCCTGTTGGGTGCCTATGCTTAGCCTTAACTTTCTAGCACTCCATACATCTGGCGATGTATTCAGTGATCTCTCTCTTCATACCTGGACAAAAATAATGGATTTTGACTGCTTCCACAGTCTTCTGATATCCAGGGTGTCCAACATAAGTCACGTTATGAATTTCTTTTAGAATCACAAGTTTCAATTCCTAGACATTGGGTATATACACCATGTTTGTGTACAGAAGTATTCCATCAGCTTCCAAGGTGTAATTTCCCTCTTTTTGTGGTCTCTCACGCTGCTGTAGATTTTCTACTAAGTCTCTGTACTGCAAGTTAGCATTTGCAGCTTCCAAAATTATACCCTTCATATCAGTCCTGTACATTCAAATGGACGAAGCATGTAAGTTGTGCACCATTTTGCTAAGTGCATTAGCCAGCTTGTTTTCCTTCCCTTTGATATGATTGATATCAAAGTCGTATTCACACAGAAACTCCAACCACCTGCTTTGTCTAGAATTTAAGGTTGGCTGATCAAACAAATATTTCAGACCGTTGTGGTCTGTTCTCAATTCGAATTTCCTTGCCACGAGGTAATGTCTCCATTTCCTTAGAGCGTGGATGATTTCTACCAGCTCCAAATCATGAGTGGCATAATTCTTTTCATGCTCTTTCAATTTCCTGGACTCATAACAGATTACAAATCTATCTTGGCTGAGAACTCCTCCCAACCCTTCCTTACACGCATCTGTGCACACCATAGAATCCATATTTGGATTTGCAATTCTCAAGATTGGAGCACTGGTTAACAGTTGCTTCAATCACTGGAAACTCTCTTCACACTCTTCAGTCCACTAAAACGTTTTCTCCTTCCTTTGCAAGGAAGTGATAGGGTGAGATATCTTTGAGAACCCTGCGATAAACCTTCTATAATAGCCCACCAAACCCATAAATGATCTAACCTCTGTCACATTCCTTGGCACTGACCATTCTCGGATGGCCTCAACCTTCTCAGGATCCACAGTGATCCCTTCTTCTAAAATAATATGTCCCAAGTAATGGATTTGTCTTTGATAAAATGAGAATTTTCTCAACTTGGCATACAACTGGTGTTCTCTCAACACTTGCAACACCATCCTCAGGTGTTGTTCATGCTCTTCCTCTGACTTGGAATACACCAATATGTCATCCAGGAAGACTATGACAAACGTGTCTAAATAATTCCTGAATACACCATTCATCAAGCACATAAAAACAACATGTGCATTTGACAGTCCAAACGGCACCACTGTGAACTCGTAATGACCATACCTTGTTCTAAAGGTGGTCTTGCTGATATCCTCATCCTTTATTCTTACCTGGTGATATCCTGATTTGAGATCTATCTTTGAAAATATTTTTGCACCCTTCAGCTGATCGAAAAAATCATCGATCCTCGACAGAGGATACTTGTTATTGACAATTACCTTGTTCAACTGCTGGAAATCAATGCACATAATCAACGTCCCATCCTTCTTCTTCACGAACATGACTGGGGCACCCCAAGGTGACATGCTGGGGTGAATATAGCCCTTCTTCAGAAGCTCTTCAATATGCAATTGCAACTCTTTCAGCTCTAGCGTACTCATTCTATAAGGAGCTTTCGACACTGGAGCTGCTCCAGGCATCAAATTTATAGAAAAATTGACGTCTCTCTTCAGAGGTAGTCCAGGTACTTCCTGAAATACGTCTTTGAACTCTGTGAGTACCTCATGGTCTCCAATTCTTGAGACTTCATATTTGGATGCTTCCTCCACACAGGCTACAAATAATTGACAACCTTTCCTATAACACTTCTTCAGTTGCATGGATGAGATTTCTCTAACATCCACAACTCTGGGAATTCCTTGGACTGTTTTCCAATTTCCCTCCTCATCAAGGCATGTAAACCTCTTGTTATGACAGTCTAGCAGGGCATGGTGCTGGTCCAACCAGTCCATTCCAATTAAGCAGTCATAAGAGTCTAAAGGTAGAACATTCAATTCATCCTTCGTGGTCAATCCTTTCATGTCCACACGATAGGACTTCACCAACTCAATGACTTTCCTCTTGGTTCATGTAGCCAACTGTACTAACCAAGACTTTTCATGTTTGCTTCTTGATAAATGAAAACTTTCCACCACCCTAGGATCTACATAACTATGGCTAGCCCCTGAATCAATTAAAATAATAAATGGTCAGTTGTTAATCATACCTTCCACTTCGATCATGTGTGATTGAAATTCTACTTTCTTGTTGTCTAGGGCTACGTAGATCCTTGGCATCCTTCTGCCCATATCCTCCACTGTTTCAACTTTCTGAACATTGTGGATGGTTCTCGCTTTATATTTTATGTGGGGGAATTCCCTGTACCTATGGTTCCCTTTACAGCCCCAACACTCCATAGGTGGCGGTTTGGGCATTTTCTCACCCACTTTAGCCTTCCTGGGATCTCTGAAAGATGGTTTTCCCAGAGGACTATTTATGAAAAGGGGGGGCTTGTTTCCCTTCTACCTCTGCTCTTTCTTGAACTTCTTCTGATCATCCCAAGCCTTCCAAAAAGTAGGCCTTTCTCTTTGTTGTTCATACAAGCATTTTTCCCTTCTTATTGTTTCTTCCGTAGTATTGGGATCATCATACTGGATCTTGTCACTAATGGAAGGTGGAAATCCACTCAGATATCTCTGAATCTTGACAGCCTCATCTTTGATGAATGGAACATACTTCAGTAGTTCCAAAAACCTTCGTTCGTATTCATCGATGGTCATCTTTCTCACCATCGATGAATACGAACGAAGGTTTTTGGAACTCCTTCCAAGTGATATCTTTCTCACTAATGTGTTGCACCTGCACAAACTGATCCCACCACATGGATTCTTTTCCTTTCAATGGATACATAACAATTCTTCCTTGATCCAGGTGGATATCGGTGGCCACCCACCTTTTCCAAATGGCTCTAAACGGCTTTATGCCAATTTTGGCAATTTACTAATTTTAGCAGGTTTTAACTTTCGGGGCCATTTTGAGGGTCCAAATGAAGGTTTTTTGAGATAAAGGTTCTCAATGATAGACGAAGGCATGATTGAGCCCCCAAAATGAATCTCCTCAACGATACCTTTCCAACGAGCTATCACACACCTAAAACGGAGATCATATGCAAAAGTTACGACCCCGAAAGTTGATGTACTCACTTACCCAAACGGGGCCCACATGACTTTTGGCGCTTCATCTCCTAGGGTTAGGTTTTTGGATGTCTAGGAAGTTTGGAATTCTCATTTATTGTAAAAGGGCCTTCAGAGCCTCATTGTAATAATCTTCTTACGAATGTGAGTAGCCGTCACATCTCTTCTCAGAGATAAGCTGCCACCATTCTAGCGAGTCTTTCACTCTGTATTTTACAGTCTCTATACATTTCTTTCATTAATAGAAATCATGTATTACTATATATCTATGTTTATGGTTGCATATCTGATACATTTATGTTATATTATTGAATATCTGCGATATCTCTGTGCATTTCCTTATTATATCTCCGCTCTCATTTCGTGCCAAAAATAATCCGGATCATTCCTTCTGCATGACGGGAATAATTCTGCAGTTGGGAATATTTCCTCATGCCTAGCAACCATGTTTTGGCATATTCCTCCTTCTTATGTTCTCCATCGAACGTTGGAGGCTTGATCTTATTCATCTCTCCTTTCAATTCATCCCTTCTAGATCTTCGGTGTTTTCGGGTAGGGGATGGGCTTGAACTACTGTGTGCTTCCCTGCTAGAATGCTTTGGGGAGCGACGATGATGTCTGCTACCACTCCTCAATATTCTCCTTCTCTCAGGGGTCCTGCGACTTTCTTTCTTGCTTGAGCCACTCCTATTCTCCGACTTCCTTTCTATTTTTTCCAGGTTCTTCAACACTTTTAAGTTGAATTCTCTCTACTGATCCCTTACCCTCATGAACTTTCGGCTATCATCTCGGTGAGCCTGGGCATCTTTCTGCAATATTTCAATGAGTTTCATCATATGTTCTTCCTTATCCAATTCTCTTCCGTTCCCATTGGAGTTTGATCCTTCGAATCCCAGGTTGACATCCCTTCCTTCTCTTTCACTCTCTGAAATGGAGGCAATCCACACCTCTTCCATTTCTATACTCAATGTAGATTCATGGTTGTTCTGACAATCATTGAAATATGCACACACAAAGTGCAATCAACCGAAGTTTGCCAGGCACTTAAAACTTCAAGAAAAATTACAACACTCATAAACCAACGTGAACAAGAAAAACGTTTCGATTCCATTAAGTTTTTTGTGCTCTGTTCAGCTCTGCAATTTTTGGGACTTCAAAACTTCAGGGTCTCGGTCCACAAAGATCCAATAGTTAAATCCTCAACGGTTCTTTTGTCTTCGAAAATTTCGAGGATTCGACACTTCCGTTTTTCAGGTGATAGCTTCCTCTTTCTCCCTACCCTCATAACCCAAGGCACCTTTCACAACTTCGCGATCTCGCGAGTTCATGAGTCAAAGACCCTCAACTCTTCTTCCTCCAAATGCTGATACCTGAGATGTGATATGAGTATGGCTCCCTCCTTGCTAGCGCCTGCTACATATAACCGTAGGCTAGGGCTAAGTGCTAGCACCTCTCGCAGCTCGCGACTTCACGAGTTGGAGTGTTGAGCCCTCATTCTCCTCCTTTGAGAAATCCGAGATCTCGATTTACTTTACCCTCTGAGCCCACATAACACATTGTCTCCACATTTATAGTGGCAAGTGGAACCCTAAGGAGGGTCCACATTATCTATGGTGATGTCATCGGGTCCTACCATGCTCACTTTTCTTTTGTCCTACTGGCACGTGGTACACACCCATGTGTCCACGTCCATTCCAAGTGAAATCCAACGATTAGACCTTTCTCGAATCTACGACGCAGATCCTTTCAACTTTTTGGGGTTTCAGGCATCGAGAGTTTGTGCATCTACCCTTTCGAACTTCTATTTTTTGAAATCCAGAAATTACTATCTACCCCTCCACTTGATCCAACAATCAAGTTCCTATCTTACGGTCTACGGTGTAGATCATTTCAGAGTTTCGGGTTTCTCTATTTCATGACTTGCGAAAACAAGGTTCTTCCCTTTTGGTTTCCTAGGAGCCGAAATGCCATCTAACAACCACGTGTTCCTGCCGATGGACGGTCCCGACGAATTCGGGGTTTCGCATATTGCAATTTCCACGTTCCTGTGCAACTCCAAAGGGTTTTTAAACCTTGCGCACGTTTTCCACATCTGACGGTCACGAGAGTTCTCCTTTTCTCTGAATAGATCCTACGGCTCCAACACTTCTAGTGTGGATTCCTCTCTCCGTGTGGCCAGATACCACATCGACTGCAGTTTCATAACACTGCTACACCTCCTGAGCTTGGAAACACGGTCAAGTAACCCCTTGACACTTAGGAGCATTCAAAGGTCCGAAATTGGTCCTCCGGACACAATTTCTCCTCAAACCCTTGGTCCAAAGACCACTCAACTGGCCCATCTAGGCTCAGTGTCGAAACCTTGGCTCTGATACCAAACCATAACACCATATTTATTTTGAATACTTGTAAGCTATAACGCTCTCTGATACCAAACTGTAATGCCCCCATTCACCGCCACGTAGGTGCTACTTCATGGAATAACAATCCCATACTTAATTATATATATATGACATGCATTTAATAAAATGAAACACATTTAAACTCAGAGTAAACATAATAATTACTGCTATTATAAATAATCAATGGCATTAACATTAATTCATATTCACAATAGAATACATGATAAATATAAATACACAGACATGCAGAAATGTAATTAAAACATCATCTGGTACTTATCTTTGAAACAGTGGTAGTTCCACCAACCAGGTGCAGGCCCTCCACTAACCTCCCATCCTTAGACCACACTGCTCATCAAGCACAACAGTGGGGCACCCCCGAGCTGGGACTAAGCTCCACCCCAAGGAAAGGAATCCTAGGCTAGGCTGAGGTTACAGGGAAACACACAGTCACAAGGAAGGAATTCTCTCTCAGGAACCACTCATACTCACCGCCCACATACTCTCCTTCCCCACATGCCTATTCCACCCCAGGAGTATACACCTTCTCTATCACCTAGATAGTCCTTCGGCTACTAACCTCCCTTGCCTTGGGTTTTAGCAACAGACCGGACTGGAAGTCTCTGAGCTCTATGGCAGCTACAGGGTTCCTTACAGGAGTTCTCTCCTTCCTCTGTGCACTCTCTCACCTGGAGAGAATCACTCACAGGCCAAGCAACCTATTCTTCCAACTTCAATTACCTCTCTCACCTAGAGAGAGTGTTGTACAAACTGGCCAAGAAGCCACACACAGTCCAACACTGTGTGGCCACAACAGCCAATGGGGAAAATAGACATGGGATTTCCAATAGGCTCAACAGTGACAGGATGGTCTCATAGTTATGGATTTGGCAGAAAGATTCCACACACAGACTCAATCTATTCAGACAGAGGATGTCTCAGCTTTTCAGAAATCAACACAAGCTATTCTTGAAATCAACACAGACGTTTCCCCCCACCGTTTTAGAATTGCACGAGGTCTAGGTCAGATGGGTTCACGCTCAGGCTGTCGAGGGTCTAATGGTGGAGGAACCCCAACACAGCTCATCTCAGCCATTTTATTTTCATGGTCTTGGGTTGACATTTGTCACCCATGAAACTTCATGCCTTCCATTAGCGTGCGTTCCTACCACCATTTGGAAGTCACATGTCATTCCAAAAGAACTTAGGATAAAAACATAGAATTTACATGGTCTTTTTGTAATAATATTAAAATATTATTCCCAAGGACTTAAGCCCCTAGGCTTAGCCCCCTAGGCTCAACACTTAGACCCTCTTCCCACCTTCCAGCCCCTAATCCCTTTCCGACTTTGTGGAATCTTAGTCCCCCATCACTCATTCATCATGGTCGGTCTGCACGTGGTGGTGTTTATATTTTATTATTGTTCCACATAAATATAGGTACAAAATCATGCTCTTGGCCTTCAACACTTAGACTCTCTAGCCTAACAATCACATAAGTCGACTAGCTTATATAAACTCAGCTCACCAGCCTATAAAACATATTTACAATTCATTTCATAAACAAGATTTACAATAGGGCTCGACCTTGGAGACATTACAAAATGGAGGAAACTACCGACTGAAGATTCCACTTGGGAAGATGAGTCTTTTATACAGAAGCATCCAGAGTTACTCAAGTGTTGCAGACAACACTTGTCTCAAAGGGAGGGGCATGTTAAGCCCTAATATTGGCTCATTACCCTTTAATTGGGGCATATTATATTAGTAATGTTATTTTATTTATGTCAGATTTAGGCCATTAGTTGTAATTATACCTCCTAGTCTCCTATATATACCAAGGAGACAT
>SNQJ01S0004511.1:351835-406835 GCA_010110895.2 Picea sitchensis
TTTAGGCCATTAGTTGTAATTATACCTCCTAGTCTCCTATATATACCAAGGAGACATTTTCATTTTGAATCATCTTGTACTTGAACATTTAAGTGGGGTAAAAGGAGGTTTCCCCCTTGAAGAGGCTTATTATATGAAATTATATATTTTTCAAGGTGTTGAGTACTTTTTTTGAGGTTTTTCTATGCTATATTGATATTTGGTTCTTAACATCGCCATTGTTTGTTCGACGCTGAAGTGTCCTTCTACCCGACTATAGTGGGATTCCAAGATCATCTTCACTCACTCGCTTGATGGAACAAAGATATGGCCTAGACAACAGAACAACCCATCCTGAAGATTGAAATTATCGACAACTGCCTTTGCACCCAACATTTGATAAGTGGTGGCGAAGTTCGGGTCTGTCTCATAGATTTGGGGCCATCCAGAGGTCTCATGGCCACAAGAATATAGCACTGTGGTGAGTGCCGCGACTGGTGGTCTGTTGAGGAAATCAGTGACGCGATTGGTGATTCATGTTTTATACTTGATGTTGAGGTGGAATTGCTGCAAGTATGTGGACCAATTTTGATGGTGGTCATTCTGCAATTTTCCTTGTGTCTGCATGAAATGAAGTGGCTTATGATCAATGTGGATGACTGTCTCCCTCCCAATAATGAAATTTCTCCACTGGAGGCAGGCTTTCACAATGGAGTACATTTCTTTGTTGTAATTAGGGTACTTACGAACAACATATGATAGTGTCTCACTATGATAGGCCACGGGGTGGTCATGCTGCATGAGAATAGAACCCACAACATAGTCTCAAGCATCATTCTCAATATCAAAGGGCTACTGCAGGTCTGGTAGTGAAAGTACTGGGGTTGAGCATAATCACTGCTTCAAATCATCGAACGCTTGTTGTTGGGGCCAAACCCATGCAAAGGTTTCCTTACCACCACCCCTGGTTATTTGGATGAGGGCTCATGCAATATGGGAGAATCCCAACACAAACCTGTGGTAGAAATTGGCAAGGCCCAAGAAGCTCTGAAGCTCAGTGAGTGTGGGTGGGGCTGACCATTCACAGATGACTTAGATCTTGGATGGATCCACATGTATTCCATGTTGATCAATGATGTATCCTAGGTAATGGAACTTGTCCATTCCGAAGGATAATTTTTCCAATTTGGCATATAGCTTGTGCTGCCACAGGTTGTGCATAACTTGTTATGTTGCAAGTGTTCAACCCAAGTCTTGCTGTAAATAAGAATGTCATCTAGATACACCACTAAAAAAATATTGGTGAATGGTCACATGATATCATCCATCATCCTCATCAAAGTGGCTAGAGAATTTGTCAGACCAAAGGGCATGACCAACCATTCAAAAAGGCCTTCTTTTGACTTGAAGGCGGTCTTCCATACATCTGTTTATTCTATCAGGACCTGGTAGTAGCCAGACTTTAGATCAATCTTACTGAAGTATTTGTCCCCCATGAGTTGATTAAGGAGGTCGTCAATTCGAGGAATCAGGTACCGGTTTCTGACTTTGATTTTATTTAGATCCCGGTAATCAATGCAAAGTCGTCAGGTTTCATCTTTCTTCTGTACTAGCATGATTGGGCTCCCGCAAGGTGATGAGCTAGGATAGATTTTCCCCTTGTGGAGAAATTATTTTATATGTTGCTTGATCTCCTCATTCTCTAACAGAGAGCTATAATAGACTGGCCCATTGGGCAGTGGTGCACTGGGGGTCATATCGATGGGGTGCTTGACCTAGTAGTGCAGAGGTACTCCGGTAGGTGAGGAGAAGATATCCAAGTATTTTTCGATGACCTTATCTACTTGCTTCTACTGGGTGGAGAGGTCAGCCGCAGAGACCTTGGATGTGGCTGTGATTTTTCTCTCATTCTGAGAGCAAATCACAAAGAAGAAAATATTCCCCGTCTGACAGATGACCTTCCTGCATTACTTATCAAAGATCAAGGAAATAACACTAGGTGGGACAACCTCGGGTATCATGTACAATTTCCTGTTCAAAGTAATAATAACACTACGAGTCCTAGACTCATATACAACATAACGTTTCCATAAATAAGGTTGGCCCAAAAGAACATCACAAACTTTCAGAGGTGAAACATCACACAATACCTAGTCTTTGAAGGGCTTAATGTCATATGACAGTCGACACTGTTGGCTAACACAGAGATCGCTTACTTGGTGGATCCATCTAATGGTGTAGGGTTGTGGGTGCGACGTTGTCGGTAGGGCCAACCACTTGATAACCTCTACTGAGATGAGGTTATTCTGGCTACCACTATCAACGATGAAGTGTAGCGGGGTGCCTTTTACCCACATCTGTGAATGGAAGGGGTTCTTTCCTTCTTGTGGCTTGTCTGGTTCACCATGCTGGAGCTTGGTGGTAGCAACGGTGGCACTAGTTTCCACATCAATGATCCATCTTCCCCTTTCTGGTTCTGAATCAAAGTCAGAACCCACATATGATTCATAGGCTTTCACTTCGGCCACCAACGTCTTCTTTTAGTAGTAGTCAATAGTGTTATGCCAAGGGCTCTTATAGAAGTCGCACCACTTCCTAGTATCTTTTTTTGTCTTTCCGGTGTCCTTCTTTTCTTGCATCTTGGACTGGTTTTCTCGATACTGTCCATATTTTCTATATCCTTTTTTCTGTGGTTTGGGGCCACCCTTTCCTGGCTTTTGTTGTGAGGGGTTCCCCGACCCAAATTGTTCCATCTTTTGTTTGAGCTTATGCTTGATGTTGACGGCATATCGGTAGGCTGCACCCAAGGATGAGATGTCCAGAAATTCCATTTCGGTATGGATGTATCTATGAAGAGAACCATGATACTTGAGCACAATATGTCACTCTGAATATTTGATACCCAGCTTGGTGTGCAAGGTATGGAAGATATTTTTGAAATCTGGCACTGCTTGGTCTCTTTCTTGCCGCAGTGTGGTCCATTTGGTATACAATTCGTCATAACTTCTTACAGGGTAGTATTGTTCCTTAATAGAATCCCTGAAGGATTCCCAGGTGGTCGTGACTGTAAATAATGATGTTTCCTCTATTTCCTTTTTATCACGGAAAGTTTCCCACCAATCTTTGACATGGGTAACGAATTTGAGGAGTGCAAAAGTAAACTTTTCTCTATTCGAAAAGTTATGGATAGAAAAATACCCTTCTAGTAGATTCAACCACTTATCTACAACATCTGCGTCTATTTGAACTTCAAATATAGGAATATCGAAGTTTATTTGTACCTTGAAGGGGGCGGTGCTTCCACTTGAAGAAGATACATCGCCTTTTGGTAGCCACCAAAGGATTTGGATGAAATTATCCATCATCTCGTTCCTCTATTGTGTGAGGGATTCCTCAATCAATAGATTGAAAGGATCTCCTGTCTTTTCATATTTATTTTCTCCTTCCATGAGAGGTCGCTTGGGTGTGCAAGATCTTTTGTCCTCAAGAGAAACAAGATCGAGACCCAACTCTTTATGCTCCGACCTCGTTGGGGACATGCATCAAGATGACAAGGAGTAGACCGCTTTGATACCACTGATCCAGATTTATGAGCAAAATGAAATGACTAGAGATTATTACTAGATTCTTAACACAGAATAACAGAGATACAATAAAACTGGTTTTCTGTTCAATAAGGAAATAAGCTGAAACTGTAAAATGCAGTGGAAAACAAGCTTGCTAGAATGGTGGCGGCTTATCTCTGAGAAGAGATGTGACGACTATGCTCATTCACAAGAATATTATTACAATGAGGCTCTCAAGTCCTTTTTACAATAAACAAGTTTCAAAAACCCTAAGCATCCAAAAACCTAACCCTAGGAGATGAAGCACGAAAAGTCATGTGGGCCCCGTTTGGGTAAGTCAGTACATCAACTTCCCGAGGTCGTAACTTTTTCATACGATCTTCGTTTTAGGCGTATGATAGCCCATTGGAAACATATATTCAAGGACTACAAAAGTTGCACTTGACACTGCAACATACCCTAAAAAACATCGTTTAGGGCCTCAAAACGGCTCCGAAAGTTCAGGACCTGAAAAACTGCTAAAAATAGTAAATTATCAAAATTGCTAGAAAGTTCTTTTGAGCTAGCTAGAAAAGGTGGGTGGCCACCGATATCCACCTGGATCAAGGAATGAGTCCAATATGGAATCCTCCTTGGGAAAAAGGGAAATACCACCAATCAAATGTTGGGGATCTAAAGAAGATCACATGTGGAAGGATTTCCCTCACAAAGAAGACATAATGAGAACTCTACACAACATACAAGCGACTACTACAATGGAAGACATGGGTGGAAATATTTGAAGGATATATGAATCCCTAGAAGATCAATAAGAAGAACATCAATCCCATATGATTTAGGTAGATGGTAAGATCATAAATCAGCCTATTGATATTTTAATTGGTTTAGGAGTAAGATATAGTTACATTGATCCAAAAATAGTGGAGATATTTCACTTGAATAAATGCAAGCTTGAAATATCATGGTTTGTTAAACTAACCATTGGAGCCAAAAGAAGGATCAATGAGATTGTTAGAGGTTGTCCAATAAATATGAATAGATTGAATATGAGTGTTGATCTAAATATCATACCATTAGGATCTTATGATATCCTAATTGGAATGGATTGGTTGGACAAGCATCATGTTGTCCTAGATTTCCACAACGAGACATTTACATGTCTCAATGAAGAAGGAAAGCATAGCACTATGCAAGGAATTCCAAGACCCATTTCTATCAGGTAGATTCCATCCTTACAGTTGAAGATATGCTTTAGGAAAGTATTTCAATTATATGTTTTTCATGTGGAGGAGGCAGACAAGACCAAATGGCCAAGTCTTGAAGATTTCACAATATTGCAAGAATTTGAGGATGTATTCAAAGACATGTCAGGATTTCCACCAAGTAGGGATATGGATTTCTCTATTGATTTAGTACTAGGAGTTTCCCCAGTATGAAAGACTCCTTACAGAATGAGTACATCATAATTAAAAGAACTACAAATGTAGTTGGAAGAATTGTTGAATAAAGGGTACATACACCCAAGTGTATCACCTTGGGGAGCACCAATACTCTTTGTGAAAAAGAAATATGGAATGTTGGTTGTGTATTGACTTCAAATAGTTGAATAAATACATTGTGAAGAAAAAATACTCTCTTCCCATAATTGATGACCTCTTTGACCAACTAATAAGATAAAATATATTTTCAAAGATAGGCTTGAGATCAAGATATCACCAGGTGAGAATCAAGGAAGAATATATTAATAAGATATCTTTTAAAACTAGGCATGGGAATTATGAATTTGTAGTGGTTCCATTTGGACTAACCAATGCATCAGTTGTATTTATGTGATTGATGAATGACATATTTAGAAATATCTAAATAAGTTTGTCATTGTGTTCTTGGATGACATACTTATTTATTCTAAGTCAAAAGTGATAAGGTAACATCACTTGATATTGGTACTGAAAATGATAAGGGAACATCAGATATATGCCAAGATAAGCAAGTGATATTTTAACAAGGGAAGATCCATTATTTGGGGCACATTATTTTAGAGGAAGGTATATTAGTAGATCCATAGAATATTGAAGCCATTATAGGATGTCCAATACCAAAGAATGTTTCATATGTAAGATATTTTATGGGATTAGCCAAATACTATAGAATATTCATACTAGGATTATCTAATATTTTTCATCCCATCACTTGTTTACAAAATAAGAAGCTTAAGCTTGAATGGACATCAAAGTGTGAAGACAATTTTAATTTATTGAAAGAGTTACTTACCGATGCACCTATTTTGAATATCGCTGACCCAAATCATAATTTTTTGGTATGTACATATGCATGCAAAAAATTACTTGAAAGAGTCCTCAGTCAGAATGGACATGTCATTAGTTATGAGTCTATTAATCTTAAAGAACATGAGAGGAATTATTCCACACATGATTTGGAACTTGCTACTATAATTCATGTTTTGAATATATTGGAGAATTTATTTAATGGCAAAGAAATTCAAATTAAGGACATACCACAATGGTCTGAAATGTCTTTTTGAGAAACCAAATTTAAATGCCAGGAAAACAACATGTTTGGAATTTTTGAGTGAGTATGATTTTGACATAAAGCATATCAAAGGAAAATAAAATAAATTTGTGATGCAATTAGTAGAAGGGTACTCATCATGCATGCTACAACAATTAGTATACATCAGATAGATTTAAAGAGAGGAATTTTAGATGCTATTGTTACAGACCAACATTACCTATAGGTAAAAGAAAGATTACATCATGAAGAAGTACAACATGTATTTAAAGAGTATAAGATGGGAGAATATGAATTAGTTATGCATAAAACATGAATTTATATTCCTAATTCCGTATAAAACAAGAATTTGGTGTTAAAATAAATACATAATGTTCCATATGCCAGACATCCTGACTACCATAAAATGATTGGAGAAATAAGAAGCCAATAATTTTTTCCAGGAATGAAGAAATATGTTTGTTATTACATTGCCAGATGCATGGAATTGTTGATAATTTGATATAACTACAAAATATATTCTTTTGTATTTGTATTGTTCAAACCTCAAGAAGGTTATTGTAATCTTATTGTATAAATTGGATCAAAAGAAATTATTATTTGATTTTTATCCTTATTGTAAAAGTCAAAATAGTCCGTCTTAGGGTTTTGTATTTTTGAGAGTCAAGTTATGTGTATAAATAGAGGTCGCGTTCCTCTCATTTGTATACACACACAACTAACCTTATCTTGTGTATTTGGAGCATAGAAAAGGAGGTCTAGCACAAGAGGTCTTGGTTTCTTGATATTTGGTATCTTGGTCTTGGACTATTTGTGGAGAGATATAATGTGACATTATACTACTTGAAGGAATATATAATGAAGAATTGGTGGATGGATTTTCTCGCCCACGAGGGTTTCCTAGGATATATATTGTGTTCTGTGATTGTTTATCTTTTAGCAATCCTATTGCATGCAATTGTTAATGAATGTTAATAAGATAATTCTAACTTCTAAAATTATAACATGGTACCAAAGCAAGCCTGAATAGAATATCATATGGGATGGAACAACCTATTTGATTTTTTGGCAGGGCTTTGAGAGATGTTGAAATCAGGGATGACATCATGGAAAATAAAGCTTATGCTTTGGTTAAATCCCTCAAATCTTTCATAGTGTATGTTCTGCATTCTAGTATTATTTCTTATGTCCCATCAACCTCTATTAAAGAGATTCTTATCCAGCCTAACATTGATGGAAAGAGGAGTAAGTGGATAGCCAAAATTATGGAATGATCTTGAAATGAAACCTGCCAAGCTAGTGAAAGGGAAAGGTTTAGTTAGATTGCTAGCTAAATAAAACTATAAAGAACTTGGGGTTAATTTCATGAATGTAGATTTTGTATATTAGCAGACTGACATTGCTAGCAAGAATTCAGAAATTAGTCCCAAATTACCTGAGTGTAATTGGTACAAGGACCTCATCCATTTCTTGCAGACATTGAAACCCCCAACTAGACTTGAGAAGACTAAGGTGAGGTCTATAAATCTCAAAGAAATTAGATATTGCATTGTTGATCATGTTTTGTATTGTAAGGATCTTGTTGGGGTTCTTCTAAGATTCTTGGACCAAGACGAGGCAAAGAAAACCATGTTTAAATTTCATGATAGCCTATGTGGAGGCCATCATTTTTGGAGGACCACAACATATAAAATACTTAGAGCTGGGTACTTTTGGCCTTGTTTATTCATTGATGTCTTTGCAAAGATCAGGGCCTGTGATAAATGTCATAAATTATTAGGAAAGAAGAAACTAAAACATTTGCCTCTAAAGCCCATCATGGTATCTGGTCCTTTCCAACAATGAGGATTAGATTTTATTGGAGAGATCCATCCAACTTCAAGTGGTCAACATTGTTGGTTCCTGACTACCACTGATTATTTCACCAAATGAATATAAGCCATTCCTACAAGAAATGCAACTCATAAAATAGTCATAGGTTTTCTTGAAGACATTGTATCAATATTTGGATGTCCTTACAAGATTATGAATGATAATGTTGCATCTTTTAAAGATAAGCCTATGGTTAGGTTCTGTGAAAATTTTGGGATCCAACTTATTCATTGTACTCCTTATTACCCTTGGGGTAATGGCTTGACAGAGTCCTCTAACAAAATTCTAGTAAAAGCCATCAAAAAACTAATGGAGGATAACAAAAAATATTGGGATTCAAATCTAAAGTTTTCTTTATGGGTATATAGAGTATCCACCAAAAAATCAATTGGGACTACTCCATTTCAGTCAGTCTATGGGACTGAGGTTGTTTTTCCTTCTCAACTTTCATTATCTGTGGAAATTTTTTTTAAATACCAACAAGGAAAGCCAGATGATATGATCAAGAGGATGAATCATCTAGTGGACGTACACTAGACTAGAGAGAAACTATTTGAGAAATCATAGATCCATCAACATAAGATCAAGCAAGATTTTAACAAAAAGGTAAAGACAGAAGATTTTTAGCTGGGATAATTGGTTCTCAAATGGGATGCACAAAGGCAAGACATAGGTAAACATGGTAAATTTGAAGCCTTGTGGATTGGTCCTTTCAAGATTTCTGAAGTTTTTCAAAATAACACTTTTAAATTACAGAACTTGGAAGAATTTGAACTATCTGGTGGCCCAGTTAATCTGAATTTTATGAAGAAATACTTTTCCTAAATCCATGAGTGGATTTCCCTTTAATTGTAAATATCAGTTTTAGTTTGTTTTGGTTTTTTTCAAATAATGACCCCATAGCCCTTGGATAAGACACTGAAACTGCTTTTTCTTGGCAGCTCACAGGGAGCATGTCATCCCCTGTGGAGCCAATGTTATGACATAGAATTGCAAGGGTTAAAAAGTATTTAGTTTTTATTTTATTTTGAGTCATAAGGTGTTCATTAAGATATAGGTTTTATGTCCCTTCTCCATAGTCATTTTTCATTTTTTGGTATGAATAAGCTATGGTTAGTTTGTCTTTGATCTAAAAAGTCATTGAGTCATGTCTTGTAACATCCCCAACATCCAACTGGGCTATGCCACACAAAACATTTGAACTGTATAAAAAAAATAAACATATACACACAAAAACTCTTGCAGATCTTTCTATATATAAAACTTTAAACAAAAAATACATTATTCAATTGCACAGATTCATATAGAATAATAATAAAAATACACATGCAACACACACATGAATAACCCATAAAAATCAACGCATACATAATAATGCAACATGTAATTTAACACAAAATGGACACTTATCTTGGTAAAAATATCACCAAATACATGAAAACCTTCCACGAACCTTTCATCCTTAGACCACACTGCTCATCACTCTCAGCAGTGGGTCACCCGTGAGTTGGGATTAAACTCCACTTGGGTAAAGGGACTCCTAACCAAGATGATGTATCTCAGACAACATGAAAAACTTCGTCACAGGTGCCAACTCAAGCTAAAAACGTATATTCCATCATTCCCCACATACCTATCCCACCCCATGAAGTGTGCCCCTTCTCTTATAAACATTCCTTCGACTGGACCACTTCCTTTCTGGGGCTTTAGCAACAGGCCAGACATGAAGTATCAGAGCCCTATAGCTGCAATTTGACACCTTCAAGAAATCAATTCCCAATAATTCTCTCACCTCGAGAGAATTTCTCACGGGCCTGACAAAACACCTCTTCAATATCCCATGGGCCTGACAACCCACCTCTTTAGTCTAGCGCCCAATCTAGCGAGGTATAGATATAGGTACGAGTATGGGTACATTTATGGATACAGTTATGGGTATGGATATAGGTATAAGAAGGTACCAAGGATAGATGAATGAGTGAGTGAATGATGATGGAATCAATGGGAAAATTAACTAAGTCCAAACTATATGTATGCATGTTCCCAACTTGACACTTGTCATGTTGAGGACTATTTTGGCCCAATTGTCCCCATCCTTATAACTTAGGATAAAATAATTATCTGTACTTTATACTTTAAGGAATATTAATATAATATTACTTTTTGGATTAAGCTCCCTAGCTTAGCCCCTTATCCTTAACTTTTACCCCCCCCCCTTTCCCTACCTAGTGGACTTTAGTCCATCATACTCTTTTATCATGGTCGATATACATGCATTGATGTATTATGTTAATGATAATACATATACAAAAATAGTCTCATTGGCCTTTAGCATCTAGGCTCTCCGGCCTAATTCAACACATAAGCCTCCTAGCTTATAATAACTGGCTCACTAGCCTATAAAACACAACATATACCCAAAGTCTCTCTGGCCTAAAAAATGCACACACTTAATTTTGTTGCGTGCGGTATCCTAGAATGTGCACACTTCATCATTTTAGTGTGAAATACATGTGCACACTATACCATGGAAGGTGCATGCAAAATTATATCAATATCTCACCAGCTTATAAGCATTTTTATATTTACATTTACAATTTGGGTTTCATCCTAGGGGTATTACAATCCCCTCCCTTTATTTATGCACTGACCTCAGTGCATTATATACCATGTACCATTCAAATTATTTAAAAATAGCCAATCTTTAGCTATTGGAAGCTTGTTATCCATCAATTGCTCTACTTTCCATTACCAATTCTAGTATTCATACTACAACTGGAATTCAATTTCTCCATTCCATAGAGCTACTTCTGGAAATAATTTAGCTCACTATTCTATTTGACCCACCCTCGTTATGGTAGCTATCATTCCTTGAGTTGCCTCCTCCTTATTTCACTCAACCATCTAGGCCTAGGCATCCCTTCACTGCTGCACATTCCTTCAACGATCCATCTTTCCAAGTATTTCACACACAAGGAGAGTGCTAACCCATTACTAGAACCCCACCGAGGTTCTACAATTATAGGGCTTTAGTGTCCTCAAAAATATTTGTTCTTTTGCATCATTCCAACTTTAATAAAGATTATCTCATATCCATCATACACATGCAGTTATGATGAGAGAACATTATAAAAAATGCATTTTAGAAATCAAACTAATTTCATAAGGAATTCGACTTTTTCCCAAAATATGAAATTCTATTTCATAATTTTTTTTTCATCGTTTTTGCAATAATACGATGTAGTCTTCCTTATGGATTTTAGAAAGCGCCATGTTGAATACCATTTTCCTACAATGATTCTATCTTTCATACAACCAACAAATTGTCAGTACTTCATGTACATCATATTTTAATTGCAATATGTACAAAAACCTTATGCGATGATCTTAGAATTTCCTACACCTAGAAATCCAATCACAATTACCAAACAATTTATTAGATAGAATCACTCATAATTCTATGCATATGCATGTTCTCAATTAATAACAATAAGTTCATTATTTCAATTTTATGAACACAAAATTTTCTATAGTCTCTATTCCTATGACTACATGACTTGCAACTTTCTTGTTGCAATGTGTAACAGTTCCTGAAATGTTATGATCTCCATGAGTTAGCAAAATTTATGTCATTAGGATAATTATTTCCATTCAAAAACATATATACTTGCACTCACAAAATGCATTCAACAAATTCATTTAAGTATACAATCCTATCTTGTATGAGTGCAACTCTGCCACTTACATGACATGAGTGCAACTCTCAATGCCTATTTATTCAATGTACCTTTGTATTGATTTTCAAAATTATATTTATCTAAGTTATGATCTCACCATTCATAAGTTGGAAATCTGGCCAATGTCTTGACACATTCTCCACACATTTCCCATTGTCTTCTCGATTATTTGGATACCTTCTTTTTCGACCCGAACACTACACCAAGAATATAATTCTATGGTGTACATTAGTGTTAGAAAAAAGGTTGTAGTCCAATTTTTACTTAAAGGTAGGAATCAAATTGGGTATTTGTGTGGTACATAACCTTTCTATATCCATACCTTTCCATATCCAACCTTGTCCTGGTTTCATACACGACAACATTTCCTGGCATCATTCCTATAATAAGTTCTTATCTTTTATTTCTTTGGTTATTACCTCATAACCAAATTAACATGGCATGCTACTATGTCAGTGTGTGCATTCAAAATCTAAAAATATTTGATAACTATAACCTGACTCTAACCTTTACCACACCTAGTGGTAACTTATTCCTTTTAATGCACTTAAACAATACGATACTGCGTATTATAAAAATTCAATCTGGGGAAATTCTTACCTGAATTTCCCTTTTGAAATTATGCAACATAATTTCAAAGGAGAAATACTTACTTGCATAGCTTCCATTAAACAAATTTTATGCTACCTGATTAGTTGATGACAGTAGAAGCTTTCATGCCTCTTTATCAGTCTTATAATCAACATTCCATCTTTCTGTTGCTTCCTTCCATATGCAACAAAATTATCAGCAACACTTGCAAACATGCATGCATTCTCACTTTATGGATTTCCAAATAAGTCATAACATACTTGCTGATACAGTAATTGCAACAATGTATTTCTCCCTATATCACTTTTCCTTATTTATCCTATAAGTCTTCTATTCTTCCATATTCCTGAATCTTCATGTGCTCTCCAATATAACCAATGTGCATGATTATTTATGACATGAGAAATTTCTAGCCAAATCACTCTTGGTTTCCTTTTCTTTTCCATCCAAATACTAAATTGATATTAACCTTCAGCTTTTATTTATTTCATGGATCCATCTATCCCAATTCATACTTGGATGAATTATAATTCCAATCATGTTGTCTTATAGACTTTGGATCTTCAACATCCATCTACTTTTCAAAATGAACTACTTCATCTCTTTCTTGACTGAATACTTTAGTATTTGAGTTTTCTTTCACTCTTGTCTTCTCCTTCCCAACTAGCCTCAAACTTGGCTTGCATAGCCAATCTCTAGCATACTATAAGGATGCACATATGCCTCCTTCTCTAGCCTCATAGAATTAATTAAAAGTACTTAATACTGATTTCAATTTACCATCATAATTTCAAGTGAAACTTCCACCCCCTGGAAATGTCACTCATGGCTCTATGCCACTTGAGATAGATTCTTCTTAGGCACCATCTCTTTTGCATTCAAAGCTATGCATAGAATGATTTTCTTCTTCACGGTTCCTTATTGACCCTCTAAAGAGATTCATTTCACTTTTAATCCTTTCTTGGCTTTGACATCTCCATGCTATTGTGGAAATATCTTCAATACCTTTGGAATGCATAAAAAATCCTCCACTATTCTTTCATTCCCTCCTAGAGTGTCATCTTGCATTCCCATTATCTTGATATCTACCTCATTATTTATTCTTCCATTATCCTAGGATGCTCATGGACTTGCAACTACATATTATGTAGATATTAATTTTCAACATTCCACTATTATTTGGATCCATCTGATCCAACTCCTACATGACCCAATTATATTTCCATTCATGTTTTCTAAGTAACCTTGGATAGTTAACACCAACTTCCTTCTTTAGGTACTTCATTTATCCCTTCCTTATCTGATCATATCAACACTTGGATTTGTTTTATGAATATTAATTTCTCCTATATTGACCAATTTGATTTCAACTTGACTTGCATAATCCCCTTCCATCATGACATATTGATGCACTTATGCCTCAATCGAAACTCCTTAGTTATGTGCACCTTCATTTCTTTACCCTTGAAGTGATGCCCTTCATACCATGCTTCCATTGCACACTCTGATAACCATAGGGGAAGAATTACTCTGTAATTGCATAGCTAATCCCTGGATATGATGAACTCTTTATCCATATATGCATTAATCCTCTTTTATTATCTGATTACTATCATTCTAATAGTCAATTCCTTTTATAATACATCTGAATCCAATGTATTAATTAATTTGTATATTGGTTTCTTTGGGAATGAATGTAATTTCAATAATTCATTCACTACATGATCTATTCATTTTCCCAGATTCCATTGAGTACTTGACTAACATGAGTGGAATTCATGTAATGGCTTCCCAAGACTTTATGGCTGCATCTAGATGCATACCTTAACATTTTGTAGTCTTGTATTTTGATCATCTTATGAAATATTTTTGTCATAACACTCTTTCCCTGAGTACCTCTTCTTATATTTAACTAAATTTCAACCTTCTCACCTCTTAAGAACTAAATTTTTTTAACTCTGGAAAAATGTGCATCCAACAAAATTTGTTAGGCTAAATAAATTAACAAATTTATGAAATTATGTACAATTTTGTTCCAATAATGCATCATAATTCTTTCTTCTAATTTACTGAAAATTGAATTCCCAGATCAATTTTCTGGGTGAACAATTAGAATCCTCTATCCAATACTTTTCTAATTACTTCTCCCTTGCTCAATTCAGAGTCTTCAGAATAAAGTTATGGTCATTTGAAAATTGTCCATTAATTTCTCCTTTTCACACTTCAACTTGGTGCAAATCTGCGTTGTAATTATGCATTTTTGTACCTACTCCATTGGAGTTTTGGTAAGAGATCATTTTTTTTCTTCATATACATATTTTGGACGGTCTGTCCAAATTTCACCTCTTTCTGGGTTCTGGGTTGTTAGTTACAACATGTTGAAGTTCTAAGCCAATTAGTGTTTTTGGTCTGGACATGTACCTTATGTGCATGCCCATAATTTTAATTCAGCTCCATGATTGTATTATATGGTTCAATATATTTCCATATACTACTCTTGTGCCTCAATCTGATTCTATAGCAGAAATTTATGGCCCTTTGATGTTAGTTGGGTCTTAAAATTTACCCTCCACTGTTTGTCCTGTAACTTCCTCATAAAATCTTTGTTTGATGAACGATTCACACCATTAGAAATATCTCTCTGAGCTCTTTCATTTGAGCTGCAAAGAAAAAGTGTAACCTTGGTACACTCTGTTCTCGAGGTTTTTGAGTAGCTAAAATGATGTTTAGGGCCTCAAAAAGGCACTGCAAAAAGATGACCTTCAAACAATATAAAATGTCACAAAAATTCATTGTGTTTTTGCTATTGTACACCATCCAAACTACTTAGCACACACAAATTTAAAAATATACATCCATATTTATCATGCATAGCAATACCATAAGGTAACACATGCTCCACGCACCTGTAACCAATGTGGATCACTTCTCTGTCGCACCATTATCTAGTGCACACTACTTTTGTGTCGCATGCCAATATCTACCGCACACAATTTTGGTTCATGAACTAATACATGTTGCACACAATTTTTGTGTTGCATGCTAATATTTCATGCCTATTGTACTCTACGCGCCACACCATGCCAAAGTTTAGTATGCTCCCACCGCACACCAGTACTCCGTGTCTGCCATTAATTAAACTGTTGCGTGGCATGAATATACTTACATTGCACACGAACCAACAAAATTCCTCTGTGCTCTACCAATACTATGCACACCATGTGCGCCAATATTATGTGTGTGCACACCCAATCCACACCGCACAGTCCTAAATTTAGTGTGCACATCCCTGCACCATTATTTATTTTTCATTACCACTCTGCACCGCGCAACACGGAATTTAAGTGCGCATACCCGTGCACCAATATTTTCTGAACTTCAAAATATTTTCACTGCACATCATGTATTTTTAGTGTGCACACCTGTGCACCTTCATTTTTTTGTGCATCAATTCCTCGTGAATTCCACTGCATAAATTGGGGTTTTTCCCAAACGTTTTCCCAATTTTCACCATAAGCATTCTGCAACTATGAAATTTTTTCAATTTTACCCTGATAACACCAATTCAACCTCTGCAACAACAAATTATTGTTGTTTGGCATTCCTGGAATGAATGTTTCCCAAACGCAATTCAAAAATTGAGAATTTTAATCAACTAATCTTGCTCCACCTGCCATGGCTTCCCTGTAACTTCAAATTCGACCAATTCGAGGTCTAAATTTACTAGAATAGATATTAAATTAAGAATATTTCACCACTTGGCCAAGTTTCTCAATTTTCCCATGAATTTAACAAGAGAAATTGGGGATTTTTTTCCCAATTCCATGCAATTGCCTCTATTTTTTACCATGGACGCTCTGTAACTTTAAATTTGGCCACTTTGAAATCAATTTTCTGTGAAATTTCACTTCAATTCAACTTGCTTGGCCCATCTAGGCTCAGTGTTGAAAAATGGAGCTCTGATACCATATTGTAACATCCTCAACATCCAACTAGGCTATGCCATATAAAATTTTTGAAGTGTATAAAAAATAAACATATACACAGAAACTCTTGCGAAACATTATATATATATATATATATATATAAATTTAAATATAAAAATACATTCTTCAATTGCACATATTCATACAAAATAATAATAAAAATACACATGCAACACACACAGGAATAACCCATAAAACTTAATGCATACATAATAATAGAGCATGTAATTTAACACAAAATGGACTCTTATATTGGTAAACATATCACCAACTATGTGCAGACCTTCCACAAACCTCCCAGCCTTAGACCACACTTCTCATAACTCTCAGCAGTGGGTCACCCTCGAGTTGGGACTAAACTCCACCTGAGTAAAGGTATTCCTAAATAGGGTGATGTATCTCAGACAACAAGAAAAACTCCTTCATAGGTGACAACTCGAACTAAAAACCTACAATCCCTCATTCCCCACATGCATGTCCCACCCTAGAAAGTGTACCCCTTCTCTTTTCAACATTCCTTCGACTTCCCTATTTCCTTTTTGGCGATTCAACAACAGTCTGGACAAGAAGTCTCAGGGCCCTATAGTTGCAGTTTTTCACCTTCGGGAAATCAATTCCCAACAATTCTTTCACCGCAAGACAATTTCTCATAGGCCTAAAAACCATCCTCTTCAATATCCCATAGGTCTGACAACCCACCTCTTCAGTCTAGCTCCCAAACTAACCAGGTGTATATATAGGTATGGGTATGGGTACAAGTACATATATAGTTATGAGTATGGATACATGTACATGAAGGTACCAAGGACAACTGAATGAGTGAGTGAATGATGATGGAATTAATGGGAAAATTAACTAAGTCCAAACTATATGTATGCATGTTCCCAACTTGACACTTGTCATGTTGAGAACTACTTTGGCCCACTTTTCCCCATCCTTATAACTTAGGATAAAAATATTATCCATACTTTATACTTTAAGGAATATTAATATAATATTCCTTTTTGGTTTAATCTCCCTAGCTTAGCCCCTTATCCTTAACGTTTATCTCCCCCTTTCCCTAACTGGTGGATTTTAGTCCCCCATACTCTTTTATCGTGGTCAGTCTAGACGAAATGATGTATTATATTAATGATAAGACATATAAAAAAATAGTCTCATTGGCCTTTAGCATCTAGGCTCTCTGACCTAATTCAACACATAAGCCTCCTAGCTTATAATAATTGGCTCACTAGCCTATAAAACACAACATATACACAAAGGCTCTCTAGCCTCAAAATCACGTGCACTTAAGTTCATTGTGCGCGGTATCCTGGAATGTGCACACTTCATTATTTTAGTGCGCACTATACCATGGAAGGTGCATGCAAAATTATATCAATGTCTCACCATCTTATAAGCATTTTTACATTTACATTTACAATTTTGGGTTCAACCTAGGGGTATTACATGTCTTGTTTTCATAACTTTTGGATACTCACCTTCATGAGTCACATTTAAAAAAATTCTCCATCATCATCATGACATGTCATTTTCTCCATGTTGTATGCTCACCCATCCTTTTGTCACCTCTACTCATTAAGATGTCAAATCAATTTTGATCTGTACGCTGCCAACTCACTAGGAGAGTTCACAATGCTTTCAAAGGTACATCTTACATCCATAGCCATCATTTAATTTATGGTTCATGTCAATTGAATATATGATTGTTTTCAGAGCTTATTTTTAAACCAATATCCAGGGATTGTTGTCATGAATTCTTTTATCTGTTTTCTCCTAGTGAACAAAGCATTTTTTAGCTCAACGCTGTGAACTGGTGTTACAGACAGGCGCTATGAACTCGGTGCTGCGAACTGGATGGAGAAGGTGAATTGGAGGTTAGGCTACTTGCAGACACCATTGTTCAAACTCAAAGATAACAACTTCCAATTCAAGGTCACCAGGTACTCCATGAGAATTTTCTCTTTATTTGAAGGACAATAAAAGTTTTGTTAGCTATTTTTCCTTGTGGGCGTTGTGAACTAGTTACGGGCACTGCAAACTGTCTAATTTGTTTTCTTTCAAATCTCTAAAACCCTGTGATATACTCTGAAATTTCTCATTAAGCCTAATGCATCCCTTGATTTAGATTACCTTTTCCTACCATCCATTTTCCTGCTTTTCTTACTTTTCCCAAATGCTGCAAAACCTTGTTCTGGCATTGTGAACTATGTACATCAATCCTGGAGTTGTGAACCCTCTTTTCCAACACCTTTTACAAACATGTCTCCTACAATATCATCCATTCCATTACCCTCCTATTCAGTCTTCACTATGAAATTAGTCACATGTGAAGCCAACCCAGGTTTTGCAAAAGAGTAGTAAGGATGTGAACAAGTTTGAGGTTGATAAGACATGTTCTGTAAAGTTCTTTTCTGATATCCTCCCTGATATTTTTAAAAATTATTTTCATTCATCTTATTGATTAAAATATACCTTGTCCTTTTCCTGAAGGTCAAATAGGTTGAGAAACACAAAACTATCCAATTGGGAGAGCTTACCCATTAAAACCCTAACCCTTTGTTTTCCCTATTTCATCTCTAATCATCATTAAATCTCGTGGAAATGTTTTTTTTGCAGTCAACATTAATGGATACCCCATAGAAAGGGAAGGCTCACAAAGGAGGGGAAATTATGAGAAGAAATCCCTATTACATGCATCTTTTTCATTCTGAACCCTTGCTCAAATAAGTTTTCTAAAGAGTAGGTTGCATAAATGTTTGTTAGAAAATGCAGAGGGGGCACCCAGAGGTGGCTAGGGAGTTTTCCCTCAATTATGATGGGACCAAAATTAAGGTTGTGACATTGGAATTTGAGGTATCTGAATTATCCATCTCAACAACAACTGAGATACCTAACACTGGTGAGAGATGGTTCAAGGCCATGACCTTGAATGTTGCCTTTTCAAAGGAATTCCTCAAACTAGAATACGAAGGAGACAATTTTTCAAAGGGAGTGCCCATAAATCATATGTTGGATGGATTTGGTACAATGTTGAAGGTGATTCAAAGATACTTCACTTGCAAAGGAATATTCAACATGATATATCAATACCATATAAGGATACTACTACACTTCATGTGTAAATATTTCATGAATCTCCCTTTCTACCTATTTAGAAGTATTGGAAAAATGTCTCATAGGTCCAAGCCAAATCAAAAGCAGTTGATACAAGTGTCTTCCATTCAGGAATTATAAAGATGCTAGTGATGGAGGAATTGAGAAAGAAAAACATGGTTTGGGAAGCATTTATTACCTCTTCACACTTCTAGCTAAACATTTCTCCCACTCAGTCTAAATTGCAAAACCCTCTTCATATTGACAAGAATGTAAATTTAGAAGTGAACAAGAAAAGGATGAACACTAAGACTACTAGAGGTGATAAATAAACTAAGGATCATGAAGGAGGAGGACCTTCACATTCTTTACAGAGAGAAACTTCACCTATGTCAGATCCTAGTCCAATAGAGGCTCCTTCAACTAAAGCTACACGTTTTAAAGGAAGGAAGTTGGTGTTTCATTCAGCCAGTGTAGCTGACAAGGTCAAAGCTAGGAGGCCTCTTACCAGAGAAACAACCAAACATGAGCTCCTTGTGAAATATGATGCAATAAGAGCTTCAGCCCAGAGGAAAGGTAAATATATAGTTGTTGAGAACCATGTCGAAATCATTGACACCACCACTCCTCAGAAGGAGAGGAATCATACTTTTAAAACGCTCAACATACAACTTAAAGAGGCAAGGGATGAAATTGAGTAAATGAATAAGGGTGAGTTGGTTGCAAAGAATAATCTTAATGGACTCATGAGAATGTATTGTGAAATTGTTAGCAAGGCCAAATTTATAGATAAAAGGTTTTGACCCCTCCATAGGAAGATCAAAAACTTTTACAGACAAAACAAAGCCTATCAAGTTCATATCAAAAAGCTAAAGATGGAGTTGTAACCTTTCAAAGAGGAGTTGGACAAGAATAATATGGATATGTTATATAAATATTCCACCAAGAGGAGCTATAGAGTCGGAAAATGAAGAATATGAACACCTTAACTCATATCAATTTTGACAGTTTCCTGTTTTTGTATTTTGCAATTTTGAAGATGGTCATGTTTTATAAATCATGTTCAGCTAAGGGTGCATTATCTTCTTAGTCATATGTCATGATAATTTTTTATTATATCATTTGGTGGAACTGGTAATGGTTTTGGAATGTTTTGAGGCATTTTCAAATGAAAAGAGAAACTATAGGAAAGTTCATAGCGCTTGGCGCTGTGAACTCGCTGATATAGGCTGGCGCTGCAAACTATGTTGCAAACTCTTGTTATTGAGATTTTGAAGGAATCAACAACTATCAGATGGTCAAATGAATGAATGAAACTTGTCTAAGGCTTATTTTTAATTTGGGAGGCCACCTTCCAAAGGAATATTGCACTCAAAGGGATAGTTCATCAACAATAAATAAATGTTAAGGGCGTTGCCAACATTAGCCTAGTTTTTAGAAGTTTTTTTTTTTTTTTTTTTCCACATGTTGCCACACTTATTGAGGGCACGTGGATCCTAGGATAAGGAATTTATTCAAATTGTAAAGCTGTAATTGACAGTATAGACTATAAAAGAAACATTTTAGCTCAGTTAGAAGGTTCGAGGGATTGTAATGAGACTAATATTTTGAGATTATGAAAGTAACAGAGACAACTCTGATTTTATGTACTAGACCTGATATTTTTGGCTAATAGAAATCAGTCTTTACTTTTATCATCTTATTTATTTCTTCCTCTAATTTTCATCTATTGAAGGTTTCAATTGATCTATTGTATCTTCATTACAATGAAGGATTTGTTTTGATGTTGCTCATGTTTTCATCAGAGTTTCCCTTTTGATTTAAGAAGTCCTTATTTCAAAAGGATTTTTTCATATACACATATATATTAGTATTACCTGATGTGAATGTTATATATATTTCACTTTTCTTACTAAAGTCTTCCCCCTATTCATCTTATTCTATAAACCTTGATCCAAGTTATTCAAAACCTCACTTGCTGGTGCATATTATCTGGAACTCACTGTGATTGACACTGTTTCATTAAGTTTTTATATTCATTTCCCACCTTAACATAAAATATTATTTCAAACCTACTAATGGGAGTTTCTCTTACACATTAGCAGTCAAAGTGTGAATTTCAGTGCTAACATTGTTGGCGTCATTGGCGGGGAATGTAATGAAGACTTTTCCCTGGATTGTACGATAGAGAAAACACTGATTGTGAGGTGCACAAAAAAAAGTAATTTAAATACCACAGATTGCACCTTATGACTCCATTGTTTCAGTTGTGACTCCCAAAGGTAGACACAGGAGGTCCACTCCACATTTGTCTCTGGCTACACCTGAAGCTTACCCAAAAAATATTATCAAGAAAGGAAAATCCTCACAAGGAGCTTCTTTATCTATTGTCTCAGGTACTGTTGGGAACTTACCTAACTCTATTTTTCAAGCACCAGTAGATGTATCTAGATTTTAAAAATTACCTTCTGTTGAAGCTTTTGAAAATTTTAAAATAAGATATTTTCCTGTTGAGTATTCATCTTTTTCTCCTCAATTGAAAGACAAAATCCTTGAGAATTTTGATATTATTGCTTCCCCTGATATTGTAAATTGGTTTAGGATTGAGAGTATAGAATATTTTCCTCTCCTAGGTTCTCCCTCTCCTCATTCTTTTAAATTTGTTGTAACGAAAGAGGAGGGAACTTTTATTCCTCTTGAGTTTTCCCCATCATCCTCCAAGACCCAACCACTTTTTATTAAAATTGAAAATATTCCATCTTATAATCTTCCTTTACCTAAAATACCTGATATTCAACTTACAAATTTTCCTATCAAGTCACCTCCTATTTCCCCTAGGACTCAAAATGTTCCTCTTCCTAATCCAATGGTAGGTGCAAACTCTCCTTAGAATAGGATGGATGCCATTGTGGCTTCTAGATATGATCCTCTAGTGTTTCCTCAATCTATGAATTATCTCCCAGTAGGAGACTATCTTAAGTATATGCCCAAGTTGACAAGAGAATAGGACATAACTATAGAAGAACATATTGCAGCCTTTTATAGCTATGCTGATAATTTGAACATTGAAAATGAGGATGTCTGGATGAGAGTTGTTGTACAAAGTCTTGATGGTGAAGCTAGGAAGTGGTTTAGGGGTTTACCTCTTGGATCAATTGTTGGGATTGAAGCCCTTGACGATACATTTTTTAAGGAATTAGGGGGACAATAAGGATTTTTCTATACTATATCACTAGATTTGGTTCTCTCAAAAGAAAAGAAGGTGAGTCAGTATCATACTTTTCCAAGATATTCAACAAAATGTATGATAAAATTTATACAGAAATAAAACCTGCTGAAACCTATGCCAAGATAACCTACACTAGTGATTTTGATCCTAAGTTTTATCTTCTGTAAAGATAAAGAAGATATATTTCACTAGATCACATGCAAGATGCTTCCCTAGAAGTGGAATCAAACATATTGGCTGCAGAAAAATTAAGAGGAAAATTTAATAGGGATATGAGGAAACAAAAAGCATAAGCTTCTACCTTTGATGCTTCAAAAACTAATCCTCAAGTAGATGAATTTACCAAGCTAGTCAAATCCCTTTCTGCAGAAATGAAAAAAATGAAGTTAGAAGGGATACAAGCTAACATAAACAATTTCAAAAGACCAAATAATGCTCCTCAAATTATTCAAAGAGATCAGAGGAACATAGATTATCAAAAGGTTTAGAATCCTCTCCAAAATAATATAGTTGATGATGAAGAAGGAGAAGAAGAAGACATTGATCAAGAAATTCACTGTTTAGGAGATACATATACTTCTCCTCACCTAACTCAAATTTCCTATGAAGAATCCTTAATGGATAGCCAACTAAATGAATTTAGCAAGGAAGATAAAACAAATGAAAATCAGAATAAGTACAACTTCAGGTCAAAAAATAAAGAGGGAAATCCTAGTACATCAAATCAACCCAAAAAATATGACCCCTATACTAAAACAGTGGTTGCACCAAAGAAAGGAAATGAAGAACAAAGTAACCATCCTTTGTTAAAAAACCTTGTCCCAAAAGTAAAAGAAATTATGAAATCCCCATACCCTTTTAACTTTGAAAATGAAATTCAGAAGATCAAAATTCCAGTCCCATTTTTAGAGTTGATCAAGAATGAATATTTGAAAAGTTCCATTTCTAAAATTTTGTAGTCTGATTTTTCTTCCCACTCAACATATTCAGTGAATTTTCAAGATGAAAAACCAACAATGATATTGGGGCCCTTAGTAGAATATAGGGATGACTCTTCTCCTCCATTTTATACCTCATTGAATATACATGACAAGGTCTTACACAACTATTTGATGGACTCAGGTGCATCCCACAACTTAATGAACTGGGTCTAGAGATCACCAAAACATATCATGATCTATATTATTTTGATTCAAGGAAAGTGAAATGTCTTGGGGTGATCAAATATTTGGTTGTTACCCTTTTCCATATGCCCATGAAAAGTATAGTGATGGATATAGTTTTTGTATATGTTCCCCCTAATTTAAGGATGTTATTGTCCAGATCATGGATTAAGAGATTGCGAGGAACACTGTAGATGGACCTCTCCTATGCCACAATACATGTCTTTGCGGGAAAACATAGAAGGATGTATAGAGAAGCACAAGAGGATTATATTATCAGTGATGAAAGTAACCCCACTAACCATCCTATTTTTTATGTGGACACTGATTTTGAATATAGCATTATGCAACTCATTGATCTCCCTCAACTACCTTTGAAAATAAGAAATCCATCACCAATAACATGTGAAACAGTAAAACAGGGTGCTCATGTTTGGAAAATGTTTTTTGATGGGGCATATTCTAAAGAAAGTGTTGGTGTTGGAGTGGTTTTCATTTCCCCTCTCAAGAAGTCATAAATTTGTCTTTCAAGTTAGAATTTCAGACCACAAATAACATTTTTGAGTATGAGGCCCTAGTTTTCGGGTTGAGGGATGTTAAAGATATGAAGATTAAGGAATTACCAATTTTTGGAGACGCATAGGTGATTGTACATCAGATCATAAATATATATCAGACAAAGAATACAAGGTTGAGGACCTAAAGAAATGAGGTATGGGATCTGATTGATAATTTCTTCCTAGCTTTCAATATATCTTTTGTTCCTAGAGAAGAAAATGCATTGGTAGACTCCCTAGTTGTTTCTGCTAGGAACTTTAAGATTCCACTACCACCTAAGCTCAAGTATGATGTAGAAGTAAAATATAGGCCTTCCATACATGACAATTTCAAACATTGGAAAGTGTTTTCATATGATCTTGAGATAAAAATATTTCTAGAAATAGTGGGATAATTTTCTGCACTTCACCTTGACCAAGATCTAGATGAGGAAAACAATTCTCATGCTAATAAATTCCTAAATAAAATTGTAGACCACAAGATTGTACAATTTCCTAGTAATCATATCCCCAAGGGATTGGTTCCTTTAGAGAGATTATTTGACAACAATGATGTGGTTGTCAAAGTAAGAGGTTCAAATGCAGATGCTGATGTGAATAAATGCAATCTAGGTACTAATGAAAATCCCAAGTATGTCAAATTGTCTACTAGTATGTTAGAAAAAAAAAAGACATGAGTATATTCAACTCCTAAAGAATTTTTTTGATGTTTTTTCTTGGAAGTATGATGATTTTCAAACCTATGACACAAGCATTATTGAACACAATGTACCTTTGAAAGATGATACTAGACATTTTAGACAAAAACTAAGACAAATCAATCCAATGTTGTTGCCCATCATGGAGAAGGAAGTCAAAACGTTGCTTGATGCTCAGATCATCATACCTTTGAGTTACTCTGAGTGGATAGATAATCTTGTCCCTGTTAGGAAAAATAATGGAGAAATCATACTTTGTGATGATTTCAAAAATCTAAATAGGTGTTCTAAGAAAGATAACTATCCCTTTCCCAAGATGGAACACATTTTTCAAAGGGTGACTGACTCAACAAGGATGCCCATGATTAATGGATTTTCAGGCTACAATCAAATTTATGTTTTTCTAGAATATAGGGAGAAGTCAACTTTTACCACTCCTTGGGGTACATTCATGTATGCCAAGATGCCCTTTGGTATCCTAAATGCGGGGGCAACCTTTCACCATGCAATGGATATTTCTTTTATTGGAGAAAATGATACATTTGTGGTGATTTACTTGGATGAAATCAAAATGTTTTCAAATTATTATGGAGAGCACTATCAACATTTGAAGAAGGTTTTCCTTAAATGCAGAAAATTTGGATTGTCACTCAATCCCAAGAAGTCTCTTTTTTCTATGAAGGAAGGTAAGTTGTTGGGACACATTGTCTTAGTAGAAGGGTTAAAAATTGACCTAAGTAGGGTAGAGGCCATCAAGACTCTATCTCTCCCTAGGTCCAAGAAAGAGATCCAGTCCTTCCTGGGTAAGATAAACTTCTTGAGAAGATTCATTTCTAATTTTGCTGAGTTGGTTAAGTTTATCACATCCATGTTGAGAAAGGGAAATGAGGTAAAATTGACACTTGAAGCTAGAAATTATTTTGATAAAATTAAACAAGCACTAACTGAGGCTCCTGTTCTTATCAACCCTGATTATTAAAGATAATTTTTTATATTTTATTTTTCATCACATGACACATTCGCCATTGTCCTCCTTAAGAACAAATCAGATGGGATGGAGCAACCTATTTATTTTTTCAACAGGGCTTTGAGAGATGATGAAATTAGTTATGCCATCATGGAAAAGCAAGCTTATTCTTTGGTTAAAGCCCTCAAATATTTTAGAGTTTATGTTATGCATTCTAGGATTATTTCTTATGTTCCATCATCCTCTGTTAAAGAGATTCTTATCCAGCCTGACATTGATGGAAAGAGGAGTAAGTGGATAGCCAAAATTATGGAATTTTACCTTGAAATGAAACCTACCAAGTTGGTGAAAGGGAAAGGTTTAGCTAGATTGGTAGTTGAATCAAAATATAAAGAACTTGGGGTTAATTTCATGAATGAAGATTTTGTATATCAATAGATTGACATTGCTAGAAACAATTTACAGATCAATCCCAAATTGACAGAGTGTAATTGGTACAAGGACCTCATCCATTTCTTCCAAACATTTAAACCCTCAGCTAGACTTGAGAAGAATAAGGTGAGGGATTTAAATCTCAAAGCAATCAGATACTACATTGTCGATCATGTTTTGTATTGGAAGGATCCTATTGGGGTTCTTATAAGATGCTTGGATCGATATGAGCCAAAGAAAACCATGTCTAACTTTCATGATAGCCTATGTGGAGGCCATCATGTTTGGAGGACCACATCATATAAAATACTCAGAGTTGGATACTTTTGGCCTAGTTTATTCTTTGATGTCTGTGTAAAGATCAAGACCTGTGATAAATGCCAAAAATTCTTAGGAAAGCAACAACTAAAATCCTTGCCTATGAATTCCATAATGGTATCTGGTCCTTTACAAGAATGGGGATTATATTTCATCGGAGATATGCATCCAAATTCAAGTGCTCAACATCGTTGGATATTGACTGCCACTAATTATTTCACCAAATGGATAGAATTCATTCCTACAAACTCATAAAGTAGTCATTGGTTTCCTTGAAGACATTGTATCAAGGTTTGGATGTCCTAACAAGATTATGACTGATAATGTTGCAACTTTTAAAGCTAAGCCTCTAGTCAAGTTCTTTGAAAATTTTAGGATCCAACTTATTCATTATACTCCTTATTACCCTCAGGGTAATGGCTTGGCAGAGTCCTCTAACAAAATTCTAGTAAAATTCATCAAAAAATGTTGAAGGATAACAAAACATCTTGGGATTCAAAGCTAACGTTTTCTTTATGGGCAGATAGAGTAACCACCAAAAGATCAATTGGGACTGCCACATTTCAGTTGGTCTATGGGACTGAGGCTATTTTTCCCTCTCAAATTGCATTACCCGTGGAAACGTTTTTTCAAGACCAACAAGGAGAGCCAGATGATATGATCAGGAGGATGCATCAACTAGTGGAAGTACAACAGACTAGGGAGAAACTCTTTGACAAAGCACAGAGCCATATGCGGAAGATCCCAAAAGCCTTTGAAGAAAAGGTAAAGAAACAAGATTTCTATCTGGGAGACTTGGTGCTCAAATGGGATGTAGAAAGGAAAGACAAGGGTAAACATGGTAAATTTGAAGCCTTGTGGCTTGCTCCTTTCAATATTTCTGAATTCTTTCAAAATAACACTTATAAATTGTAGAACTTGGAAGGCTCTGAACTTTCTGGTGGCCCAGTTAATGGCCATTTTTTGACGAAATATTTTTCCTAAATCCATGAGTGGCTTTCCATTTCATTGTAAATATCAGTTTTAGTTTGTTTTGGTTGTTTTTGAATAATCACCCCATAGCCCTTGGATAAGACACTGAAACTACTTTCTCTTAGCAGATCACAGGGAGCATGCCATCCCTTGTGGAGCCAATGTTATCAAATAGAATTGCAAGGATATAAAAGTATTTAGGTTTTTTTATTTTGAGTCATAAGGTGTTCATTAAGTTATAGGATTTATATCCCTTCTCCATAGTCATTTTTCATTTTTTGGTATGAATAAGCTATGGTTAGTTTGGCTTCGGTCTACAAAGTCATGGAGTCATGTCTTGTTTTCATAATTTTTTGATACTCACCTTCATGAGTCACATTTTTTAAAATTATCCATTATCACCCTGACATGTCACTTTCTCCATGATGTATGTTGAACCATCCTTTTGTCACCTCTACTCGTTAAGATGCCAAATCAAGTCTGATCTATATGATGCCAACTCACTAGGAGAGTTCACAACACTTTCAAAGGTACATATTGCATTCATAGCCATCATTTCATTTATTGGTCATGTCAATTGAAGATCTCCTTGTTTTCAGAGAAGATTTTTAAACCAATATCCAAGGATTATTTTCATGAATTCTTTTAATTGTTTTCTCCAAGTGTACAAATCATTTTTCATCTTGGCACTGTGAAATGGTGTTATAGACAGGCGTTATGAACTTGGAGCTACGAAATGGATGGAGAAGGGGAGTTGGAGGTTAGGCTACTTGCAAACACCATTGTTAGAACTCAAAGATACCAGCTTCCAATTAAAGGTCACTGGGTACTCCATGAGCATTTTCTCTCTATTTGAAGGACATGAAAGGTTTTGTTAGCTATTTTTCCTTGTGGGCACTGTGAACTAGTGATGGGCACTACAAACTATCCTATTTGTTTGTTGTAAAATCTAACAAAACCTCTAATATACTTTGAACTTTCTCATTAATCTTGATGCATCCGTGGGTTTAGATTACCTTTTCCTACCATCCATTTTTCCTACTTTGCTTACTTTTCCCAAATGTTGCAAAACCCTCTTCTGGCGCTGTGAACCCTCTATTCCAGTACCTTTTACAAACTTGTCTCCTCCAAGCTCAACCATTCAATTAACCTCCTATTCATTCTGCACAGTGAAATTAGTCACCTATGAAAGACAACCTGAGTTATGCAAACGAGTAGTAAGGATGTGAAGAAGTTTGAGGTTGATAAGACTTGTTCTATAAAGTTCTTTTATGATATCCTCCATCATATTTTTAAACATTATTTTCATTCATCCTCTTGATTAAATTGTACCTTTTCCTATTCTTGAAGGTCAAATAGGTTGAGAAACAAAAAACTAGCCAATTGGGAGAACTTATCCATTAAAACCCTAACCCTTTGTTTTCTCTATTCCATCTCTAACCATCATTAAATCTCATGGAAAGGTTTTTTTTGTGGACAACAATAATGGATACCCCACAATAAAGGAAGGCTCACAAAGGAGGGGAAATTGTGCGAATAGAGCCCTCTGACATGCAAATTTTTCATTTTAAACCCTTGATCAGAGAAGTTTTCCAAAGAGTAGGCTGCATAATGTTTTTTAAGAAAATGAAGAGGGGGCACCCAGAGGTGGCTAGGGAGTTTTCCATCAATTTTGATGGGACCAAAACTAAGGTTGGGACATTGGAATTTGAGGTATTTGAATTATCCATCTCAGTAGAAACTAAGATACCTAACACTTGTGAGATATCGTTCAAGGAAATGACCATGAATGCTACCTTTTCAAAGGAATTCCTCAAACCAGAATACCAAAGAGACAATTTGTCAAAGGGTGTGCCCATAAATCATATGTTGGAGGGATTTGATAAGATGTTGGAGGGATTTGATAAGATGTTGAAGGTGATTCAAAGATACTTCACCTGCAAAGGAAGATTCAAAATGATATATTAGTACCATATAATTCTATTGATACACTTAACGGGTAAATATGTCATGAATCTCCCTTTCTACCTATTTAGAAGTATTGGCAAAATGTCTGACAGGGTCTAAGCTAAATCAAAAGTAGTTGATACAAGTGTATTTCATCAAGGCCTTATACATATTATAGTGATGAAGGAATTGAGAAAGAAAAATATGGAATGGGAAGCATTTATTACCTCTTCACACTTCCAGCTAAACGTTCCTCCCACCCCACTGTCTAAATTGCAAAGCCCTCTTCATATTGACAATATTGTAAATTCATAAGTGAACAAAACAAGGAAGAACACTAAGATTTCTAGAGGTGATAAAGAAACTAAGGATCATGAAGGAGGAGGACCTTCACAATATTCATAAAGAGAAACTTCACATATGCTAGAACCCAGTCCAGTAGAGGATTCAACTAAAGATACACGTTTGAATGGATGGAAGCTAGTGATTCCTTCACCCGGTGCAACTGATAAGGTCAAATATAGGAGGCCTCTTACTAGAGAAACAACCAAAAAGTATATCCTTGTGAAAGAGGATGTAGTAAGAGCTTTATCCCAGAGGAAAGGTGAATCTATATCTATTGAGAATCCAGTTGAAATCATTGACACTACCAATCCTCAGAAGGAGAGAAATCATACTTTTAAAACACTCAATAGACAACTTAAAGAGGAAAGGGATGAAATGGATGAAATGAATAAGGGTGAGTTGATTGAAAATAAGAAACTTAATGGACTCATGGGAATGCATCGTGAAACTATTAGCAAGGCCAAATTTATAGCTAAAAGGTTTCGACCCCTCCATAGGTAGATCAAAAACTTATACAAACAAAACAAACCCTACCAAGCTCAGATTAGAAGGATAAAGATGGAGATGCAACCTTTCAAAAAGGAGACAGATAAGAAGAATATGGATATGTTAGCTAAATTTTCCACCGGGAGGAGCTCCAGAGTTAGAAAATGAAGAATATGAACACCTTAACTCATATCAATTTTGACAGATTCTTGTTTTTGTTTTTTGCAATTTTGAAGATGGTCATGTTTGATAAATCATGTTCAGCTAAGGGTGTGTTATATTCTTAGTCATAGGTCATGATAATATGTTATTATAGTAGTTGGTGGCACTGGGAATGGTTTTGGAATGTTTTGAGGTGTTTTCAAATGAAAAGAGCAACTACAGGAAAGTTTGTAGTGCCTCACGCTGCGAACTGGCTCATACAGGCTGGCGTTGTGAACTGTGTTGCGAACTCTTATTTTGGAGATTTTGAAGGAATCAACAATTTCCAGATGGTCAAATTAATGCATGGAAATTGTCTAAGGGGCTATTGGTAATATGGGAAGCCACCTTCCAAAGGAATAATGTGCTGAAAGGGACATCTCATTAGCAATAAATAAATGTTAAGCGTGTTGCAAACATTAGCCTAGTTTTTAGCAGTTTAGTTATATTTTGTTCTCCACCCGTTGCCACACTTCTTGAGGGCACAAGGATCCTAGGATAAGGAAATGATTTGAATTGTAAATATGTCATTGATAGTCTAGAATATAAAATAAACATTGTAGCTCAGTTAGAAGGTTCAAAGGATTGTAACGAGACTCATATTTTGAGATTGTGAAAGTAACTGAGACAACTCTAATTTTATGTACCAGACCTGAGAATATTTGGCTAATATAAATCGATATTTTCCTTTTATCATATTATTTATGTCTTCCTCTGATTTTCATCTATTGAAGGTTTCAATTGATCTATTGTATCTGCATTACAGTGAAGGATTTGTTGTGATATTTCTCGTGTTTTCGTCAGATTTTCCCTTTTGATTTAAGAATTCCTTATTTCAAAAGGCTTTCTTCATATATCAATTAGTATTACCTGATGTAAATGGTAGATATATTTCACTTTTCTTACTGAATTCTTCCCTCTATTCATCATTCTATAAACCATGATCTAATTTATTCAAAACCTCATTTGTTGGTGCATCTTATCTGGAACTTACTATGATTGGCACTATTTCACTGGGTGTTTATATCCATTCGCCACCTTAACATGAGGAATTATTTTATGTAATGAGTACCTAAAATGGCCAAGTTGCCAGGACTCAAATTTTTTGTCATTACAGTTAGGCTTAAGGGGGGGTGTTGGAGCATATCCCTAACTTACATTAGTTTATACCTAGATTAGACTCCTAGATATTGGTTAATACATTCATTTACACTTTAATTCACCTAATTTGGCCACATAGAGAAGAAGGGTGCCTCATCCCTATATTTTAGGGAAAATTGCTAATTTTAGATCAAGACTCAACTCCTAATTCTTGATTTTCTCAATTTATTCTTGATTTTCTTGATTTATTCATGATTTATTCCAACTCCCCCATGAAAAAATCATTTATTATTGGTGAATGCGCACCTCCTCTTTGAGTGAGATATTTATTCCTTAATTAATGATTTTTGCCGTTACTAGTATTAGTAACTACTATTTCGGGTCAGTTAAGTGAGTTGGAATTGCTTCTCTTGTCAGTTAAGTGAGCTTAAGTGAGCTAATGCACATAAATTAACTCTTGTGGACATTAATGAGTGTGTGACATGTATCTTTAGTGGTCTAGGTCGAACTATGTGGTCTCCCTTAGCTTATGACACCTATTTTAGCTATTTCTAGTTTTTTTTGACTAGAATTTCTATGTTGGAAATTCTATATATTCACCTCCTCTCTTCTATTTTGAGGATGGTTGCTCATGTATATTCATTTTTTATTAATATAATTCTATGATTTATGAAGCAAAAACTTTCTCTCATCTCTTGAATATCAGAAAATTGTTTGTGTTCAATTTAACTAGAATTCTAGATCTATCGAGGTTTCTGCAAGAATTCTACAACGTTACTGATCAGACCATACATCAACTGTTTGGAACTATTTTTTAGGTGTTTATTCTCAACAGGTCCATACATGCAGTATATACTATTGGGAACAATTTTCAAAGAACATATTTATGGGACTATTGTGGGTGTCTATAAGTGTGTTTCTCTTGCTACGAAATGTACTACTACTGTATATTTTGTACTTCCAGAAGCTGATAATAAATATCTCTTGGTGGGTTACCCCATTATGGGGTTTTCCTTGGTTGGTTGCCAAAGTTCTGAGTGTGCACATGTTCTTTGTGACTGTTGTTCATTTTTATTTTCCACTGTTATATGCTTAGTAATGTGTGTTTATTATTATGATATAGCTGAATGTGTGTTATTACATATCAAAGTTCATTTAAGACATAAATCTATCTTTACTAAGTGTTTGAAAAAAATCCTATGTGAGTTAGTGTACTTTTTCTTTTGATTTTATACATGGTATAAGAGCAGGTGCTCTGAGTTATAGTGAGCAGTGCTATTTTTGGAAAGGATTTGAAGGGGGAAACTTGTTTTTTTTTTATATTGGAAAATTGATAGGAAAATGGATACTTGCATCATATATGAGGACTGGTTGGAATGGATTTCCAACTAATTGCAATGGACAGTCATAATGTCATCTATTCTCAGGGAGAACACACTTTGTATATTTGTGGGATCTATAGTATTTTTTCCCACAACATACCCTATTTCTTTGGAAGTTCATGAGGGAAAGGAAGTCAAGCATCAAAGGATTATTTTGGATAGAGAGAAAGAATCACTCATTCAACACTTAGATAAGAAGAAGACAACTTATGAGATGTGGGAGACACTGAAAACCTTAAATGAGGTGAAGAATGAGAACTAGAAGATGGAATTAAAGGAGAATATGCATGATACTAATATGGATAAGGGTGAGAGTGTGGCATCCTATCTTACCTGAGTAACACATGTGAAATATGAGTCGACTGCAGTTGGGGAGGTCATTTTAGATTCATATTTGGTGAGGATAGCCTTGAAATGCTTCACCAAGGAATGGGAAGTATTCATGAAGTGTGTGGTGGGTCACGTATATATTCCAGATTGGAGTAGAATGTGGGATACTTTCATTCATGAGGATATCTAGGAAGGATCTCATATAAGTGGATAGAAGGAAGATGGAGCTGATGAAGAAAATGTTTCTCTTGTGACAAAGAGAAAAAGTAAGAAGTAGGGGAGTTCCGAGAAAGAATTGAGAAAAGTTAGATGTTTCATCTACCACCAATATGTCCACCTTGCAGCCTAGTGTCTGGAGAGGAAAAAGAAGAGGAAGGAGAAGGAGGGGCAAGTTGCAGTGACTACAACAGTAGTATAGGACTTTTCAGACAAGTTTGAGAAGGAATTCTCATTATTCACTCTTATATCAAGTTTCAGGAGTATTGTATTTGTGAGTGACAATAGACGGATCATTGACATTGGAGCCTCATGTCATATGATATGAATATGGTGTATATTACTTAGTATCAAAGAGATAGGTCCGGACTAGATAGTTGAAAGTAAAGGGGGAATACCACGAGTAGTACATAGAGTTGGAAGGGTCATATTCTAGCTCAAGTTTAGATAACTCCTAGTGGTTGATGGATTTCTATTTGTTCCAGAGATGAGGGTTAACCTTCTCTCAGTGTCATCCTTGGTAGATGCAGGATATTTGACATTGTTCAAGAGTGGAAATATCTTCATCTATAGAGATGGAGAAGATCTTATCGAGCCACAATTGATTGGTGATCATGTTGATAGGTTGTACATCATGCGAGGATAGCCTACAATTGTAGATTTAGATTTGAATGAGGAGCAAGAGGCTCCTGAGACTGTAGTGGGCCCAAGGATTTAGTCTCAAAATCAAAGGGAAGAGAGAGAGTCTCTTCTGAGCATTGGTAGGAGACTCAAATGGTGTGAGTGGACAAAATCTTAGGGTGGGAGAGTGGATTCTGCTAGAATCTCAGGGTTCATAGTGGTTTCTAGGTGGAGGTCTTCAGGTTTTATTTTAGTGCAGGAGTTGAGGTTGGCTCTAGGTTCATAGGGAAATCCTACTGCGAATAGTGTGATAGACTTGAGGACATGACTAGGTGATGGTGATGGAAGTGATTACATCCCTCACTAAGAGGGAGTGTTAGCTTGTATAGCTTAGGAGGTACTCCACATGTTTTGTATTTTATGTGAAAGTGACCTTGGCATTGCACTACTAGGAACTTGACTTTGTAATAGGTGTTTTATAAAGTTTTAATAAATTGATTATTTTATTAAAGTGAATTTATGTCATAAAGTGAACTTATGTCATAAAGTGGAAAATAACTTTAGTAAGTTTAAGTGATTTATTTTGGAGGGAATGAAGCATGTCCCTTGATCTTATAAAGGAAAGATTAGATACTGGCCATTGGATTTATAAATGGGGAAGGTGAAAATTCATTTTTAGTTATAAGAGTAAGCCTAGGGTAGTGTGAAAGACAAGTCAAGAGAGATTTGAGAGAGAGAAGGAAGGAAAGTGTATGCAGTAGATTTGGCATGGATTCAAAGAGAATTTGGGCATAAATCCCAAGACAATTTTTTGTGAGAAGTTGTTGAAGTTTACTACTAAGTAGGAGACCGTACTGTATGGATCCATATAGTTCGTACAACAGGAAAGTGGGCATGATTTGTCAGGCATCTTGTGGCATGGAAGTCGAGGAAATTTGACGGTTTTTCTTACTACAGAACAACCTTACTGATCAAACCATAGAGTAATAGTTTGGCACTATTTTCAAGGTGTTGATTCTCATTAGGGTCATATAAGTAGTATGGAATTTTGGGAATGGTTTTCAAGGAAGATATTTTGGGGATTGTTGTGGGTGTCTATAAGTTTGTTTCTCTTGCTACCAAATGTATTAATGTTGTATCTTTTGTACTTCCTGAAGTTGATAATAAATCTCTCTTGGTGGGTTTGCCCATTTTGTGGTTTTCCCTAGATGGTTGCCAAAATTATGAGTGTGCACATGTGTTTTGTGGCTGCTATTTGATGCAATAGCATTTCCATCAACATTAAAGAGGCCATGTGGAGGAAAAATCATCACCCAACGCGCATATTTCAAATTTCCTTTGAATTCCAAGGAGGAGCGGGTTTTTTTGTTTTGAAAGGATTATATTTAAAGTTGTTAAATGTTTTGAGGCTTGAGCCATCACATAAGGACATCGAGGATTGTAATATTTTTAATTAGTATATAAGGTTGTACATATACTGAGTATAGACTCATATCTAAATGTAATCACCATTTAGTGTAATAGTCCTTAGTAGATGAATGAATTAACTGTGATAGGATAGCTCTAAGGAAGTATGGAGGGAAAGCTCGAGAAGCCCCTTGTTGTATAAATATATATATTGTATGCCCAAATGAGGATTATGAATGTCATAGTAGAGGTTTTTGAATGTTATTGTAGAGGTTGAATGCTATTTTTATTTTTTTTGAGAGAGATGTTGAAGTTTATGAGGATTTGAAAAGAATTGTATGAGTCCATGTACATATTTACTGAATGAATACAAGAAGATTTTGTACTCCGGAGGATTTGAAGTTCAGTGGAAGTAGAATTGGAGAAATCCTGAAGTCCTGAAGGATGGATTTCATCTGGGCCATCCATCGTAAAGGACACATGTCATTAGATCAGGCAGTCTAGAGGATAATCACTCTGGGAGAATAGTGAGCATAGAAGGTCGATCTCTCTAGAGTCCCGAAGTCCAGAGTAGATCAGGACTGTTGATTTCAAGAAGGGTACATGGAAGAAAATCCATAAGTTTGGAAGTTTGGTGCTCTGGGGGAAAATGAGAGTAGTGTTGTGGAAACTCACGTAGGCCCGAAGCCCCAGAGTAAATCACAACCATTTTTTGGAGAGGAAGTGTGGCACAAGATCCTGCAATCCGAGGAATTGACACTTCGGTGACTTTGTGTCATCATGTAGACAGGAAAGAAATATTCAAAGCCTTAGAGGATGTACTAGTCATTAATCAACCATGGGACACGTGGCAACAAGGGAATCTATTTTGCATTTCAGCATCGGGAGATATAAATTGTTGTGTCGTTTGATGACCAAAAACAATTTCCAAATCCCGAAGGGGATCGATCTGGACCATCCATTTGATTGAAGACTGCGGACCATCAATCTGGAACTAAGTGTAAAGTGCTTTTTGACAATCTAGGAGAATTGTAGAAAAGGGCGTTACAATAAAATCATCCAATACAGAAGATATAGTCTGAGTCGTTGATCTCAGGGTTCATTGTGAACCATTTATCTAGCTACCTAAGTGTTTGGAAGTTCAAGGAAATTGTGTTAAGAGATAAGAGGGATAGAGAAGTCCTGAAACTTTCGAGTTTTTAAGTTTTTTCCAATGGTTTTGGCCCTCGGTCTTCGGGGAGGGTGTGTAAGCACTCGGAGACTCCCAAAAAGGAAAAATTACATTTGAGAAGAGGTTTTTAGGACCCGTGCATTAATAATTTGGGCTCAGAGAGAGCTTGCGATCTGATTCCATCTCTCGACTAGAATGATCCTAGCCAGGGAGGTCGCACAGACCCTATGAGAGGGTGGGGTTTGCATCACTATTCATTGTTATTTTCTACAGTTGTATGCTTATTAATGTGTGTTTATTTTTATGATATAGTTGAATGTGGGTTATTACATATCAGAGTTCATTTAAGAGAGAAATGTTTGTTTACTAAGTGTTTTACAAAAGTCCTATGTGAGTTAGTGTAATTTTGTTGCTTATTTTCTACTCAAAGAAAAGTGAACATCATTAAGTACCTTCCAACACCCAAAAATAAAAACAATGTAAGGATAGTCCTTGTAAATGTAGGATACTACAAGAGGTTCAAAATATGGTTTATCAAACTAGCCTCCCCTTTGTTCGCTTTGTTGTCCCAAGATAGTGAATTCTATTGGACAATAGCATGCCAAAACGATTTGAATCCATCAAAGAAAAAATCATAACAACCCTTGTTTTGCAAGGATCTAGGTGGGAAATCACTTTCCACATTAACAATGATGCATCTGATAAGGCCATAGGGGAATGTTTGGTCTAGCAAGCATATAAAATTCAATTTGAAATTTATTTTTTTAGCAAGAACTTGTCTAGTGTAGAGTTGAATTATACAATCACTGAGAAAGAGTTCCTTGTAGTAGTTTATGCCATTAATTCTTTAGGCACTATGTCACTAGAAATCTAGTATTTTTTCATTCAAATCATGTTTCCATTAGGTATTTGATGAGAGAACTTGACATTAATGGTAGGATTATTAGATGAATTTCATTACTACAACAATTTGACCTCACCATACTTGACAAGCCTAGAAACTAAAATGTTGTTGCAGAATTTTTATCAAGACTAACTAATGCTATAGATGATGAAGTGTTAGATGAAAAATTTCCAATTGAGCATCTCTATGCAATATCAATGTAAACCCTATGATTTGCTGACATAGCCAACAATTTGGTTACAAGGATATTTCTTCAACATTTCTCCTATAGGGAACAATGCAAAATCATTAGGAAAAGTGCCACCTACACCTAGATCAAGGGCTAATTGCTCAAGCTTGGACCTAATATGATATCAAGAAGATATGTGATACAAGTTGAATTCCATGGAATTTTCCATGCATGTTTTGATGAGCCCTTTGGGAGTCACTATGAAGAAAATAATGCAACTTACAAAATATTGCATGCTTGCTACTATTGGCCTACCTTCCATAGAGATGCTCAACAATATGTCTATTATTGTGATGATTGTCAAAGAATGGGAAAACCTACCAAAATAGATGAGATGAATTTGCAACCTTATATTTCATTAGAACCTTTTGACAAGTGGGGCATGAATTTTGTGGGTCCCATTGACCCTCCTTTATATCAAAAAAAGCACATCTTGGTGTGCATTGACTAGTTAACAAAGTGGACTAGAGTAAAGGAAATGAAGGCTGCAATTGAATACAATATATCCCATTTATTACATGAAAATATCTTCTCAAGGTTTGGGGTCCCAAGGGAAATAGTCACATATGAAGGACCACAGTTCACCTCAAATATCATTGAACATATTATGAAATTGAACAACATATGCCATAGGAAATCTATTACAAACCACCCACAAGAAAATGGACAAGTAGAGGTGACAAATAGGGAGTTGGAGAACATCCTCACCAAGATAGTCAACATGCATTAAAAGGATTGGGAAAATAGGATAATTGAAGTTGTATGGGAATATAAAACCACTTTGAATACCACCAAAAGATTCACTCCCTATGAGATGGTATATGGTATGAAGTTTATGTTCCCTATTGAATTTGATTGAAATTTGCATAATCAGGACAACTTCTTGTTGAAGGAAAATCTCCCTGCGGACAGGTAGATATCCTCAAAGAGCTAGACTCTTAACTATAAGACAGAAAGTGCTGATCATGGTCACTGACTTCCTTTTATATCTATACAAACTAATGTATGAGGAGGAAGGAGAAAATAATTACCTTTTACCGGCATTTGTCCCTGCACGCTCCAAGTTGAGCTCCAATCTTTCGCTCCTCGATAAGCCCTGTAGAAAAACAAAGTATGACTACTTCCTACTCTATCAAGATTAGTCTGAAATAGGTCTATCTACTAAAGAGACAAATTCATGTGATATTGAACACGAATTAGAAAGAAACAGGCCAAGCAAATTATATTAATGAGGACAAAACATTGCTTATAGCCATAGATGAATTGCAACAGCTTCGTCAAGTCCTCCTTGTCTATCCCTTGCTCAAAATATCCATGATCCGAATGATGATGGATTCACTGATTGTTCCCTATGAGATCATAGGTCTCTTGCTTCCAAAATATCTCTGTTTCAGCACCACTTATGAGATTATAAGTTTGGTGTGATCCTCCTTTTTTTCATCCCCTTTCACCATTAGAAAGCTTGCTTATATAGCCTTGGAGAGGCTTTAACCAATTGAGATATCTTTGGGGAAGTTGAGTATTTTACTCCTTCAGTTGAGGACCTGCCCTAAGATCATGGCTGGACTAGGGATTCGAATCCAACTGCCTTCCAAGAATGAAAGGATCCTTCCCCCATTCATCTCACCAACTTAACAACTGCCCAGAATAGGTAGGACTCCCTCAAAAGGGACATCAGAGCGCTACAACACTCCCCAGTAGGCTTAATGGGGGAACCAACGCTCCTAAAGACACCAACGCTCCTTCAAAAGGGCCAAAGGAGCTTTATAATGCTCCCAGACAGTGTAAGGGGGAGCGTCGGCGCTCCCAGAAGAGGTATAGGGGAGCGCTCCCCTCCAAAAACTCAGTTTTTGAGGTGATTTCAGATGGAAAAAGGTTCATAAGCCTACTGACTCATTTATCCTCTTCCAAATCAAATGTTTGAGGTGTTTCAAGTGTCCTTCTCATGTCATTATAGGCACGACATAGGCATCATGGCAGTATGCTTCCCTAACACTTGTGACACTTGTGAGAAACATGCGACACTTGCGACCTTGTGAGAAAAATGAGACACTTGTGACCTTTGTAATGACGACACTTGTGACACTATCAAAGTGAGTATTTTTGATGTGTAACAGATTGCCCCCCAAAGTATGAAGTTAGAAGACAGGAACTAATAACTGAAATTCTTTGTAGACTTTTGAAGCAAGGGTATAGATGCAAAGAACCTGACAAAAGCTACACACAAACATCCAACAAATATTATGACATGTTTCAAACCCAAGGCAGGCATACCTATGCTTGGGAGATCAAGACTTGCAAGATATGGCCACCATAAAATACACTGCGGATCCATAATTGTATTGATAAAAAGGTATAGCCACTGAAGATACAATGTGGATCTATACTCTGATGACTTGAACTAATCGTAGCCATGAGGAATACACAGTGGATCTATGATATGACAAGACATAGCCACAACCAATACAAAGTGGATCTATGTAACAGTATATGTGTCATTGTTCAAGAGAAACTCCATCGCAACCTGGGCAAAGTACATATCAAAGTGATCACTCAACCCAGGGTCTTCTTACCGATCCTGATGTAGTACGAATCTAACCATGTGAATAGATGTCCTGATGTCGAACATGGAAGAAACCACTTGATTACCGTTCAATGATGTAAATCGTTAACAAGCGCGAGGGAGATCACCATTAATGTCAATGATTCCCAAGGTACCCTAGTACATTCCAATGAATGTGAATGGATGGGCTGAAGTCGAACATCCGTGGAATCATTCGATCAGAGGTCAATGATGTAAACCCAATGTCGAATGTGAGGAGGCCTGCCATTGAGGCATGCAGGTCCCAAAGTACTAACTGGTTTATAATTCTAGTTCCTGGATAGTGTGTTGAAGTCGGCAGGAATAGGCTCGTCGAAGGAGGGCCTTAATGTATCCCCCATCAACGACACAAAACATACATAGAGATGTAATTGGTAGGTCAAATGAACATGGACTAACATGGGTATTGAGACAAGATATTTGTGATGGATGACTCTCGAGGTGGATACTTCCCTTGAACACTGAGGCACGACATCAGAAAAATGACATGGACCAAAACTTTATGATGCAGTGGATGCTATGAATTATGTCAGGTGACCTAGCGGAGTGAAAGAAACTCAAAGGATTGGCTCAGTGCAGAGGTTCAACGGATGAAGATGTGTGCAAAGACAAAGTGTCGTGTTCAAGGGCGACTCTAAGAGTTATTTGGTAATGTTCTCAAAAACCTGCTTCTTTCAATTTTTCCCCCATCCAGATAGATGAGTACCTCTTTTTAATTTAACGAGCTCGAGGAGGATAACACATGCTCGATAAAACTCACCTTCGGTAAGTTCTTCTTCCTTTGTTTAACGAACTGGAAGAAGTAAGGGTTCGATCCTGTATGGGCCTGTCAATGTTTGTTTTAGCGAGTCCAAAGACAGAAAACTCGAAGGTTTTTCATGATTATAGAGTCTGGAAAAACACTTAAAAGAGAACTCTCTCAGTTCCTTTTTCATACAGTTAGTCTCACGAGGCCAAAAAAGAGATAAAATACCACTCGAAAGACACCCTTTCGAACCTTTTAATGAGTGTGAAAGGAAGCAAGATCACTCGACGATCTTTTCATGTTTAGAGAGTCTGAAAAGAGTTTAAAGATAACTCCAGGGGGTTCCTTTTTTGTGTGTCCATACGGGTCCGAAAAAGAGATAAAATTCTACCCGGTGCATTCTCATGTATTTACGAGCACGAGAAAGAACAAAGACTAAGCTTGGTATGCCCCCAGCATGAAAGCTAGTGGCTTAACTCCAGAATGATCATCAAAGACTGGAGACATGCCCCCCAAGCTTCGATTCATTCACCGAATCTGAGGTCGTCACCAATTTCTCTAGTAGATGAGAATAAGGAGAAGGGTGGATGAAAAGAAGGTTCAAGAGAGACGACTGTTTCATTTTTTAACGAGCTTGACACAGGAAAAGAACTATGCTCAAGGCCTCTGTTTCATTTTTTAACGAGATTTCCACAGAGAAGAGAAACTATGCTTGTGGTTGCTTCTTGATCATGGCTTCCGAGAGGATAATGCTCGTGGTTTCTTTCGGATCATGGCTTCCAAGAGGATAATGCTCTGGAAGGGTACCATGTCAAAGGATAAAACATGGTCATGGCCTCCAGGAGATATTCGTTGGATGGAAGATAATCACTCGAGAAGGAACACATATCGAGGGTCGTGAGAGGAGTAAGGAGATCAGGCTCGAAAAATCCTACTGAAGAAATCACTATGTCCACTACCGGATCCAAATCGTCAGAAGTTGAGGTCATGGGAGACAACGCCACATAGTTGACATGCGGCAGGGGTGATGCTTTCTGCATATAGGAACCACTTAGGGAGGTAACCCATTCAAGGCCAATGAATGAAAGTTGATCAATAGTCACAATTCTTCCATTGTGAGGGAAATATATCACACAGAAGAGAGTGGATACAATAGCTTTCATGGCATAGAAATAATCCCTCCCAAGGAGTAAAGTGAAATACAAGGGGTCTCGGACTACCATGACATCGATAAAGATAGTTTTCCCTCCCAAAGTTATAGGAAACTGAGGAAGGATCCCTAAAGGTTGACTAGTTCTTCTATTAAAAGCTAATAGATTCTGCATAACCAGTGCAAGCTGCGGACAACCCAAAGCGTACCAAGCAACATAAGACAAAATACTAATGGACGCACCTTCATCTATCAGTGTTTGAGGAACGTCCCAACCATGAACCTGAACTATAATCTGGAAAGGAATTTGGGAGGGAAGACGAGGTCTAGTGTTAAGGTCCTAGCCCGCACATGGGTAGATTAATGTATTCGGATGTAACAAAGGCCAATATTAATAAGACCTTTCAATAAAAGAGAATTAGGCGGATGTAAGAAGACCTAATAGAAGCTTCCGCTTCTAGAAGGATCTTCCTCTAGATGCTTCTTTTTAGTATAAATAGGAGTCGAGGGTATGAGAACCCTAGCTCCTCTAGATGCTTCTTTAGTATAAATAGGAGTCGAGGGTAAGAGAACCCCATCTTGGATATTTTGTATCAGAGCCGCCGATTGAGGTTTCCTGGAGTGTTGCTTGTGAACATTGCTATCCTCAATCAAGGTTATTTCTGCTCGCGCTATTTCATTGCTATTTCGTGATAATCATTCTCACGCATTGCAGAAGATTATATCGATATTTCAATCGCTATTCCTCATATTTCTAGCATTACTTCGCTTCGTTTCCTCGCGATACTTTATATATCCGCATCTTGCAAGTGGTAATCGTGAAAGCACTTTGCTTGGCGTAAATTGTGGGTATTTTTTTTTAGGTTAGAGATGTGTGCCGACATATTTAAATCACAGTGATCTATTGTTCAGTGGATAAAATTGTGGTCGTGGAAGAATACACGCTAGAAATACAAGTGGTACTCCACGACGCTTGTTGGCCAATAAATTCCCGTAACCCGGGTTGGTACCCCTTCGAGTGGTAGCGATTAGAAAACACCTCGTAACGGACCGGCCTAGATTTCCTAGCCCTCTCAGATAAACCATCGGCCGACCGCTATAGTGTCACCGGTGAACGCGACTGAAGATACTCTAGTACCCCGGGTAGCTCCGGGTAGTAACGGCTAAGGGTAACTACTCTATCCTCCTTAGTTAGTGCCCCGAGATACTGGGCCGAGTACTACCATTGGAACCCCGCGATCGCATATCGTAGAGCTAAAGCACGTATAAACCCTTGTCTCAGAACCCTTGAATACCTAACCCCTTTGGGGACATAAACAACAATATAATCAAATTAAACCGACGAGATCTATTGACCCTCGCGATTCCGTGATTCGGGTTGTTACAAATATTCCCTCCGGTTCTAATTTGGGATTTCAAAGACGCCAGCATTTTTCGTGCCAAAGCATAACCCTGGCCACCGTGAAAAAATAAAAATAAATAAATAAATAAATAAATAACAAATAAAATTGACCATTATTTGAGACCTATTCCATTAGATTCATCTCTTCGCCTCATCACTTTCCCCCATATCATTTTTTTTCTCGCGAAAAAATTTGACCCTCCCGCACTTTCGGGCTTCACCCATTTTGACCATTATTTTGAGACCTATCCCATTAGATTCATCTTTTTCGCTTCCTCATCACTTTCCTCCCTATAATTTTTCTTGTAAATTTCACCCCGCCAAGCACTCTTCGGGGCCTTCAATTCATCATGGCCCACACACGAATCCAAGAATTAGAGTCTCGCTTCAACACCCCCGCAACATGGTTTACTTGAGACCCAACAAGAAGTGCAACAACTCAAGCAGCTACTATTGCCTCCCCGTGATGCCTCCATAAATGCCTTTGTAAATGCATCCGTAAATGCAACCCTGTAGTCTGGAATGGCGGAAGTCAAAAATGAACTTGAATCGTCGTTGTAGCACTCTAATTCAAACTCAGAATTCCTCTCGATGACCCTTTTCAGGATGCACCTAAAAAGACTCAAGGTGAACTTCTTCCCATTCCTCTTTCAACCACATCACTTTCAAGGACATACCCAGGTGGAGGGAATCAAATTTGATGGCTCGGGACTTCCACCGTTGGGTCATTACCAAATGGAACATTATTTCTACAACATTACCGGCGACTTGGCTAATACTTCAGGTATGGTGTTCTCCATCTAGATCAAGAACGCCGGTAATGGTGCAATGGAGAAAAACTTCAGCGATATATTGCTTGGACCCACTTTGTTGCTTTACCGAAGCTTTATGTAACGCTGACTCGACACCAACCATTTGGGCCGCTTTGGACAAAATTACACCGCACAAATAAGACTTCTATAACCTGCATTTGAGCTGCCCGCTTTTCTCAACGAGGGCATGATCGATGCCTTCTTTCGCGAGTGCCAAGTCTCTTTATCGCTGACCTGCGAGGAGGTTAGGCCCATGTCCCGCTGGCTCGACCTACGACTTTGGGTGGAGGCTACCAAAAGCCAAAGAAGCACAACAAATTGTTTCCTCTCAAACCTCGTTTCCTCTTTTTCCCGCCAGCCTCTAAACCAAGAAAACCCTACCTGCTACCTCCATTGTAACTAAAAATTGACCGTGGCTGAAATGGTCGAACGACAACTCAAAGGCCTCTGCTATAACCGTGATGACAAATATTCCCCAGGACACAAATGTAAGTGCGAACAAAGTTTTATGCCCTCTCTCGAGATACTCAATGAAGACTATGATGACACTTCCCCTATTCCCGAAGCACCCGAGACTTCTGAAATAAAACCTCCTCCGACCCTCCCCGCCAAGAACCCAACTGGTTTCACGCCTCACCGCCTTCAAAATCTCAAGCTAATCGGGTTATATCAAACAATCAAAGGTCATTCTTATTGATAGTGGCAGCACCCACAACTTTTATTCATCGCCGCATCGCCTAAGAAACCCACCGCTATATCCATGTCAATGCTAATAATTTCCAAATCATGATTTCGCTAATGAAGTTCTATGAAATGGAGGGCGCCAGGAAATGTATGCCTCCAAATAGGTGACTACAACCTCAAATCACATATGTTTGCTATTGACATAGAGGTCATGACATTGTGCTTGGTGCCGAATACCGTGAACCTTGGGTCCCATTCATGGACTTCCAGAACTTAACCATATGCAATTTGACCAAGGCGCCACACACATAAATTTCAAGGCATCACCGCTGGTTCTCCGGAGATCATCGGGCTTCATCGACAGAAATTATCAAAAGGCCATTCGTCATAGCCCAACTCATGCCATTCAAGCCACGAGATCCCACCCGTTCCCCAAAACCTCCAAGCCATCTTGACTAAACATCAAACAGCTTTCCACTCCCCAAGGACTTCCTCCTTCCCGTATATGCCCATGATCATTCCATTCCCCTTGTCCTGTGAAGCTCCGAACATACCATATCGCCACCCCTTTGCCCAAAAGAATGAAATTGAAAAGATGGTCCAGAACTCCTGACTGTCGGGGTCACCTCGGCCCCAAGACGTGAAGAAAGTGCTTACTCCCTTCCTGCTATCATGGTACTAAAGAAAGAAGGTTCTCATGGCTATCGTGTCCCCACTTCACAAATTTCAATAAACCTGCCACCAATAAAGATAATTTATCCCTCGCCATTGATGACCTCCCCGATGAACCGAAAGTGGTGCCCAATTTTTCACCAAACTTGACCTTCGCCGCTATCACCGCATCCTCGTATGAAAGAGTCCTATATTCCTAAGATGGCCTTTCGCATTCATGAAGGCTACCACGAAGTTTTTGGTCATGTCTTTGCTGTGTAACGCCCACCTTTCGTAGCCTCATGAACCATGTCTTCCGTCCCTTTCGCTATTTTGTCCTAGTTTTCGATGATATCCTCCATATATAGAAAGACATGGAAAGTCCATCTGACTCATGTGGATCGTTTCCGCTTACCGGCCAAAGACCAAATTTTCCTCAAACAAATTAAATGTGCTTTTGGTGCATCCGGCGGAATTTGGGTCATCTCTCAGGACAAGGATGGTGTCGGTGGACCGAAAAGATTGAAGCGAGTAAAGATTGGCCGCACCCTAAAGAATCTAAAAGCTTGCGGGATTTTGGGCCTTACAGGGTATTATTGCAAGTTCGCCAAGAACTATGGAAAGATTGCAAAGACCTCTCACCTACTCTCCTAAAGTTAAGAACTTTCAATTGGACTCCAGCAGCGGCTCAAGCTTTCAAACTTTGAAGATGGCCATGTGCACCACTGCTCCTCGGTTTCCCGACTTCACAAAGACATTGTGTTGGAATGCGATGCATCCGAAAAAGGAATTACGCCGCCTTATGCAAGAGGGTCGACTTTGGCCTTTACTTGCGCAAACAACTGCCCGAAAAGAATCTGGGAAACCTATCTATGAAAAAGAAATGTTGGCAATTCTCGCATGCGCTTGAATTATGGCGCCCGATTCCCTTTAAAGGCAACGACTCCAAATTAAGATTGCACCATCAAAGCCTCAAATACTCTTTGGAACAACGCATTTCATCCCTGGAGCAACAAAATGGGTCACTAAGCTCTTTGGCGATTATGAGATCATTTAGGGCAAGGGAAAAGACAATGTAGTATGGGATGCACCGCCCCGGAAATATGAAGACGGCGGATCCCTTTTCTTTCCCTTCATTGTACCCGACAATGTTAAGTCGCGGCACCAGAATGGTCGCATCACTCCCAAAAGTTCGCATCTAATTCAAGAATCACAAGTAATCAGCGCTAGGCTCCCCAGTACCTTTGGCTTCGGATGAGCTTCGACAAAGGTCGCCATTTATGTAAACAATCCAGCTCAAATCCACGGGTACTCTCTAAGCTTCATGTTACACCCACGGCAGAGCACTCCGAGTTCACCAAAACATATGACGTAGTTAACGCCCTTTTCCGATGGTATGAAACAGGATATCCGTAATTTTGTGGCTGAATGTGAGGTCGCCAACGCAACAAGGGAGAAACAACAAATCTCCAGGCATTGCCCAACCGCTTCCCAATTCCTGGATATTTGGAAGGATATCTGATTTTATTACAAGCCACTATAAATCGTGGAATAAAATCGATAATGGTGTGGTGGATCTAATTTTCCAAGTATGCTCTATTTTGTGCTCTTCACCACCCATTTAATGCATCCACTGTGGCCCAAGTTTTCATGGATCAGGTCTTCAAGCTTCATGGCATGCCAAACTCTATTGTTTCGATCGAGACCCAACTTTCACAAGCAATTGGGTAAGAACTGCTAAGCTACAAGGCACAATAATTGCATCTCAGCCAGCCTTTATCATCCCCTTTGTAATGCATGGTCAAACGGTTGTCAACAAGTGTTTGGAACCTATCCGAGGTGCTTTGCATCAGAAAACAATACCGCGGCTCAATGGTTACCTCAATGGTGGTACAACAATTACATATCATACCACCGCGATGACTCCTTTTAGCGCTTTATGGACCGTAAGCCACCGCCGCCTTCATACTTACCGCACCTCGAAGGTCCGTGTACGACCAAACACTTACAACCGGAGATATCCTTCGCACTTTAAAGAGAATTTCATGGCCCGTAACGTAATGAAGCAGCTAGCGATCAAGGTCGCCAAACGCCAATTTGTAGAAGGGGATCGTGTGTTTCTACCTGGGCTACAACCATATAAGCAAACTCGCGTCGAAGCAAGCACGGTTAGCCCCCAAATTTTATAACTTTACACAGCTCTAAAGCCGGTGGGACAAGTCGCATCGCTTTAGTTCTACCGGTTATCCGCTTTTTCATGTTTCATTCTTGATGAAGGTGATTGGAACCATGTGACAACTTCAAACCAACCTTCCGAAAGTTAGTCAAGAAGGATCCATTTGGCTACAACCAAAAAAAAATTTGAACCAACATGAACATCGTATACATCAGCGAACCATCAAGGAAATATTAGTCCAGTGGAAATATACAACCCAACAGATGCCACTTGGGAACCGCCTACCATTCTGCAAGAAGCTTCATCTCAAGCCTTGAGGACAAGGTCGCTTTTATATTGACATGTTAAGGTCCTAGCCCGCATATGGGTAGATTAATGTATTCGGATGTAACAAAGGTCAATATTAATAAGACCTTTCAATAAAAGAGAATTAGCGGATGTAAGAAGACCCACAGAAGCCTCGAATTCTAGAAGGTTCTTCCTCCAGATGCTTCTTTTCAGTATAAATAGAGTCGAGGGTATGAGAACCCTAGTCGATATTTTTGTACCGAGTCAGCCAATGGAGGTTGCCCTCAAGAGTCTCCTCGCGGAACATTGCTATCTGAATCAAGTGTTATTTCCGTTCAAGTGCTATTTCTATTGCTATTTCAAGATATCATTTCAAGATTGTGAAGATTATGTCGATATCAATCGCTATTCTCATATTTCTGCGATTCTGTTCTGCATATTTATATATCCGGTATCTTGCATCTAGTTAGCACACCTCTCAATCGTAAAAAGGATGGCTTCATTACTTGAGGTTTACTGTGAGAAGGAGGAATGCCCCGACATGGTAGAGAGTCCCAGATAATCCAGAAAACATGGGCACATCGGCTTAATTTCAGAAGGAGAGTAGGATCGACCGATGATCGGATCGTATCAACCAATGGTGGAATTGGACAAACCACATTAGCACTCTTCAGATGAATGGTGGGACTAACCAATGACGGGAATGGATCAACCACTTTGGAACTCATCAAAGAAAGAGTGGGACTGACCAAGGAAAATACTGGATCGGTCACTTTAACATTCCTCAATGTAGGAATGGGATCAACCGATGACAGAACTAGATCGACCACTTTGGCACTCATCAAAGGAGGAGTGGGATCAACCATGGCATAATCGAATCGACCACTTGAGTTTCATTCTCCATGGGAAGAATGGGATCGAATTCCGAAACAGATCAATCGCTTTGGTGTCACTCTCTAATCGGAGAAATTAGACTAAATCCAGATCAAAACAGCATCTAATTCTACTTTGCGTCACTCTTTGATGAAGAATGGGGTTAACGATGATCGAACCGGATCATCTACTCTGGGTTTGTGGTTCAATCGAGGAGGAAACTAGATTGACCACTTCGATCAACTATTAGACTCACTGTGGATGGAACCAGATTAACCACCCATCAACCAATGATGGGTCAAAGGAAAGATTACTTATAACCTTTGGAAGTTGAAGTTTTTCCTAAAGAGAATAAGCCTCGGCCCATGAGGACAAAGGTGAGAGAATATCAATCCTTACATAACATGCAAGGGAACTTGATATTTTTCTTCTTCTTACCAACCCGCCAACATCACTAGTTGACGTGGTATCATCGACAATCGCATTTAGGCGATACGGAGGACCACATTTCTAAGACCTCGCTAAGACTAGGGCAATCCCTCGAAAATGGTCACCCTTACAAAGGTCGCAAGAGAATTTGGGTTTTGGATCTTCATTTTAATCTTGTTGACCTCATCAACACCCCAAGCATTCATTAACAATAATCGGTTGCTTAGAGCCAACATCCGATGTTGTTGGGGCCTTTGTCCCTGTTTATGGTTCTTGTTCTTCTTCTTTCCGCTTCCCGGATCACCCTGGCTACTTGATTTAGAGCTTCACTAGGTGAAGAAGGAGAAATGGAAGGGACTTGATGGGAAAAAGAAGGCGTAAAGTCGACATGAGGTTGATGTGCGGTGTATTGACATCCAAAGTACAGTGCAACCGAAACATTGGGAGGATTCGACTTGAGGGGGAACAACCAAACCGGTAATCCGATAGTGAGTCCCGAAAGACTCAGTGGCAACATATGTAGGACCAAAGTTTCCAAACTAAGGAAAGGTATAAGGTTCCCCGTGATTCGATGCCATTAATAATGACTCTAATCTAGAGTCTACTAGGCAAAACAAACAACACATGCTACCTAATCTAAGAAGCAATCAATCAACCAAACCTTCCTACGATGAAACCACTAGTCGGTGATGGAATCCAACGTCACAGAATCAAAATATTAGGAAGGGCGTGGATAGATGGTGATCGCCACGCTGATGACCTGCTTAACGGACTTACGCCTTGGTGCAAGCTTCCACGCAGTAATTGTGGATTTACCCTCCAAGGAGCCCGAGTGAGTTTGACCAACGTCTGTTCCAGGTACAGTGAGACTTCCCTTCACCGTCACCTTGTGTGAGACCCAAAATATTATGGCTACTAAGGTCACCAACTCATAGTTATCCCTTGGGAGGGTACATTCGACAGTCCAATCGGAACGTATGGGTAGGATAACAAGTCCGAAATCAACCCGAAAGGCTCCCACACATAATCGTGGGTATACCTTCTAGTGAACCCCAATATATGATCCGACCACTACAAACAGTTGGGCCACAGAGGGATAATCTCTGTAACTCACCCGAATGCGACCTCGTGCATAACCCCTGTGTGAGAGGGGGATCCCAGGTAGACTAATACGACAATTGGATTTAACTTTCCCTACCGCAAGATACTAAGTTTGTTTGATAGCTTTGGAAAGTTATCCTTTCAACCTATTCCAAATCCCTACACCTTAAACTAATGTAGGTTTGCTAACAAAGATGTAAAAAGTCTGATAAATTTTAGTTAAGCGTTGATTTTAATGGTTTTTGTTTACTCAGAGGGTGTATGAAAGTGAAACTGATGGAATGATGACTCGATTCCCAAAAATATGCATGAAATATGATAAGAAATCATTTATTTTCAATGAATACCTATTTAAGGGAAAGAGGAAGAGTCGTTTTCACTATCAAACACTTGATAAGGAATGCCCTCAATCAATTTTGTTCTCAATCAAATCCAATAAGATGTTGCAACATTTCATAAATGCAAACTAATACGCAAACTAATCATTAAGATGTACTTTTTTTGTTTTCATGCGAATGATGATCAATTCAATGCAAAATTTCTCCTGCCAACTACCCTTTTAGATCAAGGAGATTCATACAAGAAAATGTAGATTTCGCACAAACAACGCACCCTTTTGCAATCAAACAAGAAAAAGAAAATCAAAAACGCAAAAGGAAGGATAAAGAGATTGGATCCGATGACCTCAAAGAACCAAATGAGAAGAGTTATAGACTTCAAATGTCCTTCACTAGAGTTCTCGCTCAGTCGGATATGAGAGAAGAAAGCAGGGGATCGATTTCAAGATTTCAACAGCAAAAAACTCAAAAAGAATGAAGAAGGGTATAAAATATGAACAACGAGGTGTTTACTTCTCAGGAGGAAGCATGCCAAAGTTCAAAAGAAGAATGATTGAATCACAAAACGGCTCAGCAAGTGAAGAAACAGGGTTTGGACCTCCAAAAAATTGCAATTTTTTAAGAGATTTTGGGAAAAAAGGGTTGGCGCTCTGGTATAAGGGCCACCAGAGTGTTATAAATCTCTTTCTAACACTTTCAAGGAGTGTCGGTGCTCTACTAACATGGGAAGGGGGGTGACAGGCTCAAAAAACTCACAAAAAAGTCCAAAACCCCAAAATTTTGACAAACAAGCTGAGTGTGATGGGGTAAAGATACAATTAGCATACGAAATCAAACATATGAGATGAACGAGATCTTAAAAAAATCAAAGAGTAAGACAAGGTCTTATGAGGAAAAATCAAAACCAAAAGTTTCGATTTGATCCTTCCCCAATCGAGTCGCCAGTTTTTGTTGAAGGAAAATCTCCCTGCGGACAGGTAGATCTCCTCAAAGAGATAGACTCTTAACTCTAAGACAAAAAGTGCTTATCATGGTCACTGACTTCCTTTTAGATCTATACAAACTAATGTATGAGGAGGAAGGAGAAAAGAAGTACCTTTTACTGACGTTTGTCCATGCACGCTCCGAGTTGAGCTCCAATCTTTCGCTCCTCGATAAGCCATGTAGACAAACAAAGTACGACTACTTCCTACTCTATCAAGATTAGTCCAAAATAGGTCTATCTACTAAAGAGACAAATTCATGTGAGATTGAACATGAATTATAAAGAAATAGGCCAAGCAAATTATATTAATGAGGACAAAACATTGCTTACAACCATAGATGAATTGTAGCAGCTTCGTCAAGTCCTCCTTGTCTATCCCTTGATCAAAAGATCCATGATCTGAATGATGATGGCTTCACTGATTGTTCCCTATGAGATCATAGGTCTATTGCTTCCAAAATATCTCTGTTCCAGCACCACTTATGAGATCATAAGTTTGGTGTGATTCTCCTTTTTTCCGTCCCCTTTCACCATTAGAAAGCTTTCTTATATAGCCTTGGAGAGGCTTTAACCAATTGAGATATCCTTGGGGAAGTTGAGGATTTTCCTCCTTTAGTTGAGGACCTTCCCTAAGATCATGGCTGGACTAGGGATTCAAATCCAACTGCCTTCCAAGAATGAAAGGATCCTTCCCCCATTCATCTCAACAACTTAACAACTGCCCAGAATAGGTAGCGCTCCCTCAAAAGGGCCATCAGAGCGCTACAACACTCCCCAGTAGGCTTAAGGGGGGAACCAACGCTCCCTCAAAAGGGCCAAAGGAGATTTATAATGCTCCCAGACAGTGTAAGGGGGAGCGTCGATGCTCCCAGAAGAGGTATAGGGGAGCGCTCCCCTCCAAAAACTCAGTTTTTGAGGTGCTTTCAGATGGAAAAAGGTTCATAAGTCTGCTGACTCATTTCTCCTCTTCCAAATCAAATGTTTGAGGTGTTTCAAGTGTCCTTCTCATGTCATTATAGGCATGACATAGGCATCATGGTAGTATTCTTCCTTGACACTTGCGACACTTGTGAGAAACATGCGACACTTGCGACCTTGTGAGAAAAATGCGACACTTGCGACCTTTGTAATGATGACACTTGCGACACTATCAAAGTAAGTATTTTTTATGTGTAACACTGCTAGCCTCAACCTTAACCTCTCATCAACCAAAGAATAAATATTGCAGTATTTGAATGCCTTGGATGAGTACAAACATCAATCCATGTTCCACATATAGGTAGTGTTATCACATGCTAATTTGTATTAATTTTTTCAAAGCATCTTGCTCTTGTGATATCTTTCCACTTAGATTTTAAAAAAATTCGCCAGCTCTGTCAAGCCCCCATCACCTAAATCCTTCACTCGACTAATCGTCCAAAATAGTCATGTCCTCCATGAGTCAAAATTGGAAAATATCCCAAACCTATATCTAGCCCTAATGCTTATCTAAATTCCTTGGTCCCATCACTTCATTCATTTTTACCCTTATTATCATATTCCCGTTGAAAATTAAAAATATTCCTTTTATTAAGCTTAAGCTCCCTTATCCTATTCACAAAGTCATGTGATGAGCCTCATATGCCCAAAGTCCTTATAAAAATGGAAAAAGGTTTATTATTAATAATACAAATTATTTTATATTAAAATATTTATATTAATATTTAATCCAATATATAATTAATGTCAAATCATGGGCACAAATATCAAATTGAGTGGAAAAGTCAAAGGGTGGATGGAGGGTGCATATCCATTTTGGGGGTTGAAATTAAATGTGGGTTAATTTTTTGAAGTGGTCCCAAAATCCAAACCATTGTTTTGGTGCTGGAACACGTGTTCTTACATTATGCATTTCAGAGGTAAGAGTGGTGTGGATTAAAACCACTCTTCCCAAGTCCCACAGTACTATTGCAACCATTTACTATATGGTTTGGTTTCATAAATGTGCAACATATGACGATAGATTTTCCAGAAGTGTGTTTCAACAAAAATAATGGAATTTCCAATAAATAAAATTGTTCTCATGGTGGAAAATTTTCACAGAGGTAAAAATTAAATTTTACAGAGCAGAGAAATTAATGTTTATTGCTATGGAAAATAACTAAATGGGAAAATGCATGTGAACGGAATATTTGGATAATTGTTTATCCAAAGTTTTTACAAAAGTAAAAGAAGAGGATTAAAAATATTTTACCAAACATGGTTGAAGACATGGTTTTCAAAACCACGAGAAGCAATCAATAAATGGTTTTTCAAAACCAAGGGCATGAATTAAAATATGGAAATTTAATTTTACAGGATAAAAAATATTTGGGAGTTATTTTTATTCAAATACATTATTACCAAATATTTAAGGAGAATATGGATAAATAAAATTAGTTTTGAAAAGGCATAAGTGGCATTTCAAAGAGAATGTGGCAGTCAGTTTCCATAATAGTTGAGGAGCAAAGCAGATTTGCAAGACGATTTTTCGGTGAACCAAAATGAATTTTTTAAATTAAAAGGAGGTTATTGTCAAGCACGGAACTAGGAAAATTAACCTTGTTCAATTTTCACATGGGTGTCATGGATTGGGAAATTCGAAGGAATCTTGGAGCCATATTTTTCAGTTATGATTTCTTGTTTGAGACATATTTTTGTGACACGTATTTCGACCAGCTGGAGATGAATTTCAATAAATTGAGAGACATTTT
>SNQJ01S0004511.1:411835-417196 GCA_010110895.2 Picea sitchensis
TCAACAAATGTGCCAACATTTTGAACTATAGTTAAGGGAGCGTATACCAAATACATAGATAATATCCATGATATCGTTCATGCAAGAAAACTTTGATACATCAAATGATACCAATGACCAGCTTAGAAGAAAGCACATGGACTCAATATAAGGAGAAGCTATAGAATTCAAGCCAAAGAATTAGCATAGTTGGTATCAACTATTGACAATAGCTACAGGAAAAGGTCAGTGGTAAAGTAACTCAAAAAAAATTCATCCTTTCTTCCATACCCTCTAATATATGTTATCGCTTGAGAAATTTCCCATTTGTCTTCTATAGGGTTATTTATCCTAGGATTTATCCACAAGGGCGTGTATGTGTTTATTCTAAAAATAAAAATTATAACACTGTGTAGCTCAAAGATATGAAACCCTCCTTATTTTTACCTTGATTACTAGTGGATACATTCTTTTCTTTGGAAACTACTACAAGATGTCACCTTATTTAGTTTAATTCATTTCTAGAGATTATCACACCAAATCTTGACCCTACTCTCATTATTTTGTTTCTTCTTATCATTCACCAATCAAACGAGGCATCTCTTATTGTTATAGGGAAATCAATTTTTTTTTTTTCAAACTTAGGCCAAGGGTTTCTAGGATTCTTCCTAACCCACTTTCCAAAGAACCTTGTAGTCACTTTGGGCTCTATTCTTAGTAAAAAATAAAAATCCTTTTTGTAGAGAAGAAAAAGCATCTTAGGCACTCCATGTTACGAGGAAAATATCGCTATGGCTAGTGGTAAACCACAACAGATGGAAATGACTGCATAAATTAACTCTATTCTCAAGTATAATATATAAACAAATATGCTAGTAAGACAAGGTAAAAGGCCTACCTTGTCTAGATGTTCGATGAAGTCCATCATTGAGCACTTGACCCAAAGCAATATACATGCAACTAGTCCTCAACAACCAAGCAAAGAAATCATATGGTGATAATACACGATGTTAGCACATTCAATAACATAATCCATTAATATACATAAAAAATACACCCATGGAATAATAATTCAAATATTTACAAGATATCAATTGGACGTGAAAAGAGTAATTCTATTAATATATGATCAGAAGAAGTGAAAAAGTTACACACTTCCGTGTCGGCACGGTTCAGAATGGAAAAACTAAGTTCCTTCCAGCTAGGCCTCTACCATTTCAATCCTCCACCGAAGGCAAGCTCATAGAAGAGAGACAATGGATTTATCAATCAATAAGGGAAGAGCTTGGGGGCTGAACACTGTGTTCAGACTTAAAGGACAAAGGGATGCATACTCAATATGAAGTGAATAATTTCTCCAAAGTAACTTTGCTCTCAAAGTTGAATTATTTCTCCTCTTTTCCATAGCTTGGAATTGGACCATTTATGGCATTCAAATGGAATGGAAGGGATGATTCAAAACGTTTCTAGTATATGGAATGCCAAGGATCATAGATCTCTTGTCGTGACATCGAAACTTGACACCATTTTTCATTTTTTGGTACAAATCCCGATGTACGCAGGATGTAGTGGTGCAACCTACATATACACATGTTGTATAGTAGGAAAGGTGTGTACATGTGGAAAAAATGTATTTTTTAGCTCTGGAATTTGAAAAAATGGATGAAAAGTATGCATAGGGAAATGGAAAAAATCCCTCTGTGCAATATTTCATAGGGTGAGGAAAATCTTGCTATAACACTCCAAAAGCATAATTTGTTTTTTTATCTTAAGTTGGTACCCTTGAGACTCACATCCCCTTGTTCCAAAAATCATTTTTCCAGTACATCCTGTGAATGGTATTTACCATCCTCTATTGCAGTGAAACCGTTCCATATCATTCACTTTGGTATTTTTCTCATGTTAGAAACCCAAATAATCCAAGCATTCTATACTTCACATTTTGCTAAGTTTTATTAGTTGGGAAAAGATACATATAGTCTACACAAATAAACCTGTCTGAGAAACCATAGGAGAAGGATTCAACATAAGGTATCACACTAGCACCTCTAGGGTATATAAAAACCTTGAGGTGGTTGAAATATTTCAATATTCCAATTGGCTAGTATATTTTGATATAAATTAGGGGTATGATGACCAAGCGGCCCTTGAATTTTCCCTCAATTTTCAAAATACCAGTGATTAGAAGTATGTTATAGTAGTCAAGCTATTAGAATTACAAGTAAATGAATCTAGTATCAGTAGAGTATGAGGGCTTCCCATGGTTTTACCATGGGACAATGATGAGAGGATTCCATCCATAAATACTAAGAAATTCTTCTTCCTTAGCTATGAAGAGCCAGAGGAGAAAAAAACATGGGGTAAGAAGAGAAAGCCTCCCAGATCCATGGGATGAGTTGTCATATTACCTCCTCAAATACATCACTTTGTGAGGATAGGTTGAGTATGTTATATGTACACCACTTCATATTTTTTCACTAGTTGAGGCACCTGTTCCATCATATATTTGAAGAGAACTTGAGAATTCCTTACTTTCTTCTACATTCCTTAAAGTAAATGAGACTAAAAGTTAATCAAGGAAAGGAAGAGGCCTTGTCCCACCATGGCCTCATAAAATTGTTGGTTTGTGAAGCCTTGGAGAGAAAATTTGTCAGGGTGCCATGAGAATAATTTATAAGCATCGATAGGTAGAACTATGTAGCTTCCCAATAGCCTACCCAAGAACCAAGCCTTGAAAGGGATGTAATAAGGAAAAATAAGGCTAGAAATATAGATTCCCACAAAAGGAAGCCAAGAAAAATAAATATAAAGGTGAAGGACGCATACAAGGAGGCAACTTCTACCCTCATCAAATTGAGGACACTAGAAATTATCCCCCTAAAACGTAAAGAGAAAACCCCAGCTATAGGGAGGATTTTTAAATCCTCTATGAGGGAAATAAATGATTCCCAAGAAACCCCCAAGTTTATAACACCAATATCATACACCATAGTAAACCTGGAGGACTCTCCTAGCCCCACCAAAATCCCATCAAGGGCACAAGAGGAGGGTAAAGTAGCAACACCACCTACAAATTATTTTTCTCATCTCACTTTGAGTGAGACAGAGGTAGAAATAGTTGAAGACATCAAATGGAAAATACTAGAAGAGGATACAGCAAAAAACAAAGAAAAATAAAAAGGAAGTACATAATATATGGAGTAGCAACATCATCATCTGCAAGAAAATTTTGAAATTATGATAATGCAAGGGATTTATAGTAAGAGACAACTTGATCTTGGAAACAGATCTTTGAAATAAGAGCTAGCTAGAACTAGGAGATAATTAGTTGGCCAAACTAATAGAGTATAGGTGATGGAGGCATCTATATCCAAGATGGCTCAAATTGCAGAAGACATGATGAACTATAGACAACCTATAAAAGTATACAACCTATTTCTTGAGGATAAAAGATACAATGTTTAGATGCATAGGTTGGTATAATAGGTCCATTTCATAATAGATATCCCAAAATTGTTTGTGGATGCATTCCAAGAGGGAAGTGAGGAGGAAAGTGCTCAATTGTGTGAATTTATTTGCATAACTTTGTCTTACCATTCCCCTACAATTGAACTCCAAATCCATATGTATGGGAATTCCATCTAAGGTTTTTATCTTTTTAGATACATAATGAATAATTGAGGGACAATGATTTTCATAAATATAGGGAGGAAGAGATAAACAATCCTTTTATAATCAAAGATAAGTTTTCCAAGAAATAAGAGCTCATGGACATCCATGAAACTCTCACAAAAAATATAGAGATATCTCCCATCCAAGAGGAGAAACAAAGGAGGGAAATTTCCCACTTTTAAGACAATGCAAGAATTTTAGGTGAAGAGGTAGCCCATGATTTCCAAAGGATATGTAAATCATTTCCAAATGGTATCTATAAAAGAGATCCTTACTCACCTAGAAACCTACAATATTCATTGTTGAGGGATCAACTGTGCAAGGAATCCCTAAGAAGGCTCAAGTTTATATGGGTTGGGTTGAGGCTCAACCCACATCTCTTACTATAAAATTCACAACCACCAACATTGAATGGGGAAAAATAAAGGGAGGAATGGATGCAAATTGAAAAGAATTTAGAATATTCTGGTCGGGTTTCCATCACCGAATATGTATCATAGGATTTAAGGAAATTGTGTAGGGAACAACAACAATAATTTAGGAAGAGGGTATGTAGAATATGCACCTTCACCATTTTTGTTGCACATGGATGTAAAAAACTCTAAATTGGGGGGTGATGATGGTCCTCTCCATTGTATATCATAAGGCCCGTCTTTGATACATTTTGGCCATATGTTTTTATCTTGTAAACATTCTCTTTGACTATGATTAATACAAGAATATGGTTTTGTGCAATTTATTGATGAATGGAATTTATAGAATGATAAAGTGTGTGTTGTATTTTATTTTATCTCTTACGTTCATGGTTTTATGGATATCTACATGCTAAACTAACCCATGCTCCAAGTAGGTTGAATCTAGGGAGGACTCCTACTCCAACATGGCATGAAGAAAAATGGGGATTGTGTCCCTTCATGTTAAGACCTAGGAAAATCCACATTTATGTGTAAAACCCATTATTAAGCCCTAAATATTGAATTATTACATTTATATTATTATAATTGTATGTTGTCTAGAACCCTTCATGGTACCCTTTCATTATAATTGTACCTTTTATCTATTATATATGTGTGTGTGTGTGTGTGTGTGTGTGTGTGTGACACACACACACACACACACATATATATATGTGTGTACATATGTATATTGTTGATTATTTGGGTTGGTTGTCATAGATGTCAACCCTTGAAAAACGTCTGGTAGCAAATTCTGGTAGCACAAAGGTTTGGGTAATGGACCCAAGTTTGTTTGATGGATAATGTTATGATTTTTTTATTTGTAGGTAAGACTATTCTAGATGGATAATACATGTCATGCCATTTTCGGTGCTACGTGGAACGTCACATAACTCCTCACGATTAGAGAGCTATGGACATGTGAAGTTGGAGAAAGGTTTGGGTAGTAGACCCAAGTTTGTTTGATGGATAATGGTATGCGTTTTGATATATTTGAAGGTAAGAATATTCTATATGGATAGTAAATGTCATGCCATTTCCGGTGGTATGTGGAACATCACATAACTCCTCACGGTTAGAGAGTTATCGCCATGTGAAGTTGGAGAACCCTCATGAGTCATCTAGAAGACCCAAAAGGTCAAAGTAGTCAAAGTGGTTTAAGAGATTTTAGAAGGTAAATAATAAAGTGAAGTGATGAGTGTACTATAATTCAAAGTGAATACAAAATAAATTATTTAAATAATATATTTAATGG
>SNQJ01S0004511.1:417246-430452 GCA_010110895.2 Picea sitchensis
GAGGACCCTCATATGACATCTAGAAGACCCAAAAGGTCAAAGTAGTCAAAGTGGTTTAAGAGATTTTAGAAGGTAAATAATAAAGTGAAGTGATGAGTGTACTATAATTCAAAGTGAATACAAAATAAATTATTTAAATAATATATTTAATGGAGAAATTACTAAGTGTATAAGTGGTTAGAAGTGGGTTAGCCCTAAAATAAGGAAAGTGGTTTAAGATGGTTAGAAGGTAACCCCTTGAGGTAAAGTGAAGTGATGAGTGTACTATAAGTCAAAGTGGATACAAAATAAAATATTTAAATAATAAAGTTAATGGAGAAATTACTAAGTGGACAAGTAGTTAGAAGTGGGTTAACCCTAAAATAAGGAAGGTGGGTTAAGATGGTTAAAAGGTAACCCCTTGAGGAAGCTACATGCAAGTATTTATAAGAGTTAAGGCTCTCTCATTTTAATCACACTTGAACATATTGAATATATACAAGTGACTGAGGTAACCAATGGATATCTAAGCCTAATTTCAAAGGGAAGATGAAGTAAATAAGGCCGAAATTCAAGAGAGGATAAATTCTTTTGATGATTCTTTCTATGGTATGTTATTTACAAGTCAACTCACCATTTTTGCAATAAATCGCTTCCTAGAATGATTCAGACCTTGAAATTGGGAGGCTATTGAGGAAACATATCCAAGTAGTTGTGATACAAATTTCATCTTGTGGGTCATTGTATTTGTGGAGTTACACGCCGTGGAAAATAGGGTTTGTGGATAGTCCTGGAATTAGTCTAAAACATGTGTTTTGGGCAAAAACGTCATAACTTCTTCATAACAAATACAAAATAAGAAAGCCCAAATGTATTGGTTAGAGTACAGTATTTAGTATTATGTGTATAATTTTTAGATCCATAAAAAAATATTTCATGTGGGGCATGCTCTACAAGTTCACTCTCTAGAATAAGCCATAATTCAACAAGGTATGCCATTTTTTCTATAACTCCTTTTCTGAGAGGTTCCAAGTAGTGAAATCTGGAGTAATTGCACAAACGAAACTGAAGAACAATGTGTTCCATTTTAATATCTTTATTCATTATAGGTACATAGTTAAGATTATTGCAAGTTAGGGTTTTTGACTAATCCAAAATTAGTCATGTGAGACTAAAGTAAAGTTTGATAAAATGTTAGTCTTTTGTTGTTAAAGTTAAGAAAGGTTTTCAGGTATATACACCAAGTCTATTATAGAGTTACAAATCAGATTTGGATGATGAAATTGATGAGGACTTTTGGTTGAGGTATGTTACAGACAGAGGTTGTATAACAGTGAGGTTGTGGCACATGGCTTGATGTAATGGTTTATGATATTTGGTTATGGATGGTGTGATGTATTTCTAGAAAAAAATTTATGGTTATATTGGTATATGTATTTGGTATATGGTTGAGGTACATGTTTGGTACATGCTTGAGCCAAGTAGTTGATGCGTTGGCACATACATGAGGTGTATAGTTGATGATGTTGTTACATATTGATGAGTCATAGTTTATGTGTATTTGATGCATTATTGGTACATATTTGGTGCATGGTTGATGAACTCATTGATGGTATAGGTTGAGGTATATGTTGGATTACTGAGAGGGGGGGTGAATCATTAATAGCGTAATTATAATCCTTTTTCTCCAAATAATCCAAGTGTTATATCCATGTAGAATTATTATCCAATAATGAGCAATAAGAAATGAACAATCACACACATACACAGTACACCAATGTTTTACATGGAAACCCAAATCGGGAGAAAACCACATAATTCTTTATCTTATATGTACTGAATAATTACATTCATTGGAAACACCAACTTCCTTTGTTTTCTAGCTGAAACTGGAAGGAGGCTCTAACCCCCTAGTTTCTCAGGCTATAACCTGAGGGAATCTCCAACTCCCCAATTTTATGGCTACAACTAGAAGTAGGCTACAACCCCCTATGTTATCTGGCTACAACTGGAAGGTGGCTACAACCACATGTCCTTTCTCTGTCCAACCACCCTGAAGTAGAAGTAGAATGATGGAACCACTGTCACACTATCACTATGAGATATATCGTTGTAAACATGTGACAATAAACTTGAACCATGTATCAACCATGAATCAACATGTACCTCAACATATAATCAACCTGTACCATAAACAAGTGCATCAACCATGAACCAAACTGTACCAAACAATCTGTAATCAACCTGTACCATAAACAAGTGCATCGACCATGCACCAACATGTACCAAACAATCTGTAATCAACCTGTAACATAAACAAGTGAAACCAACCATGTACTAAGTATGTACCAATCATGTTTCAAGTGAACATCAACTATGACTCATCAATATGTACCAACATCATCAACTATGCACCTCATGTATGTGCCAACTCATCAACTACTTGTCTCAACCATGTACCCAACTTGTACCTCAACCAAAATACCTCATCAATTTCATCATCCAAATATGATTTGTAACTTTGTAATAGACCTGGTGTCTATGATCACATACCTGCAAACCTTCCTTAACTTTAACAACAAGAGACTATCATTTTCATCAAACGTTTCTTTAGTCTCACAAGACTAGTTTTGGATTAGTCAACAACCCTAACTTGAAATAATCGTAACTTTGTACCTGTAATGAATAAAGATATAAAAATTATACACAATGTTATTCAGTGTATGTTATGCAATTACTCCAAGTGTCACTACTCAGAACCTTTCAGAAAAGGATTTATGGAAAAAATGGCACACCTTGTTGAATTCTTGCTTATTCTAGAGAGAGACGTTGTAGAGAGTGCCCCACACGAAATATTTATTGAATTGATATGAAACTTTTAAAAAACATACTACATACTATAATATAACCAAAACATTTGGTATTACTGAATTTGGATCTGTTATGAAGAAGTTATGACGTTTTTACCCGAAACACCTGTTTTTGACTAGTTTCAGGACTAGCCACAAACCCTATTTTCCACAGAGTGTAACTCGAAAAATACAACAAACCACAAGATGAATTTCTTATAAACGATACTTGGATATGTTTCCTCAATGTCATAGCCATTTCACGGTCTGAATCATTCTAGAAAAAAATTTATTGCGAAAATGGTGAGATGACCTGAAAAAAAACATACCTTAGAAAGCATCATCAAAAGAATTTATCCTTCCTTGAATTCCAGCATTCATTTCTTCACTTTCCTAAGAAATTTGTCTTATATATCCTTTGGTTACCTCAGAGACCTATAGGTATTCAATATGATCAAGTGTATCTTAAATGAGAGAGCCTTGCCTCTTATTTATAATCTGCAAGTAGCTTCCTTAAAAACATTTTCTAGGTCACTTTGCCCACTTTCCTTATTTTAGGGTTAACCCACTTCTAATTTCTCCATTAAATTTATTATTGAATTAATTTATTTTGTATTCAATTTGAATTATAGTACACTCATCAGTTCACTTTATTATTTACCTTTTAAAATCTCTTAAACCACTTTGACTACTTTGACCTTTTGGTGCTTCTAGATGATATATGAGGGTCCTCCAACTTCGTAAGGCCATAAATCTCAAACCGTGAGGAGTTATATGATGTTCCACATACCACTAGAAACAGAATGATATTTACTATCCATATAGAATATTATTACCTAAAAACATATCAAAACTCATACCATTATCCATCAAACAAACTTGGGTCCATTACCTAAACCTGGGTTCTCCAACTTCTCATGGCCATAACTCTCTAACTGTGAGGAGTTATGTGACGTTCCACATACCACCAGAAATGGAATGAAAAGAACTATCCATATAGGTTCGTTTCACTGACAAATTCACTGAAATTCATCTCATTATTCCACAAATAAGAATGGTTTCTCTAACCATACTTCTAGGATAACTCAATTCACAAAGCGTCTTCCCATGAGGGATTTCACCATAAGGGGACCACTTTGGAGTTAATCCATTTATACTTATTATCAACCATGAAAATAAAATAACAAGTCATATTTACATCAAACAATCTTGGGTCCATTACCCAAAATTTGGGCTACAAGGCTTTGTTCAATGGCTGACATCAATGACAACCAACCTTAATCAACAGTATAGGTTGGTGCATGGTTGATTCACTTGTTTATGGTACAGGATGATTACAGGTTGAGGTACAGGTTGGTCCATGGTTGATGCCCTTGTTTATGGTGCAGTTTGATTGCAGTTTGTTTGGTACAAGTTGGTGCATGGTTGATGCACTTGTTTATGGTACATGTTGATTACAGGTTGATTGGTATAGGTTTACATCAATATATCTCACAATGATAGTGTGATAGTGGTTCCATCATTCTACTTATATTTCAAGGTGGTTGGACGGGGAAAGGACAGGTGGTTTTAGCCACCTTCCAGTTGTATCCAAAGAACATAGGGGGTTGTAGCCTTTGTTAGCGACAATTATTGTCTTGGTCTCGAGAGCATCCAGGTCTGCAGGTTGCATGAAGAACGCCCAAGCATAGCACGTAAAGCCCCATTTTAGGATAAAAATCAAGTGAGCAGGCGAAATTATGTTGTCAACGGGCTATATTCGTCCATAGGAGTAGATCAACGGTCGGCGGGAAATCGCAGTTAGCGGAGTTGCGCCAGGATTAGCACGATGGGTAGAGTCCATATACATTCATGAAGGATCTCGACCTTCCATCCAAAAGGACATGTGGTGCACGATCATGTCATGTTGGCATTCAGGGATTCGAGGGGTAAGAGCTCCTTGTCATTTTACATCTCGAAACCCCGAACCCTGAAATGCCGATAAGCGCCTTTCAAAGCCGAGCCCATGGTCCTAGCGCCAGGTCACGTTAAGCGAGCCCAAGAATGGAGGTAGCCCCCTTTAAATGACAAATCCATCTTGATTATTCATCTGAAGGACACGCAATGCAGATCTGAGCCACAGGTGGGGCCTTTCGGGATTTTCATAGTGAAAGCGCCGAAGTCATCTCAGTCGTCCATCCATCAATGAAACTCGACGCATTAGACTTAAAGGGGGTATGGATCTGGGTGGCCAGGATCTGCGTGCTCAGATCTATGGTCAAGAGAGGATTCCAGAGGCCCCCGCCATTCTACCTTTAAGCGGAGGGGGGGGGTCTGGAATTGAGCGCGCAACTCTCTAACGGCCAGTATCAAGGCGCCTAAATCAACAGCTGAGGCTTCATTCCGGATCCCCCTTGCCTTCCTGTCTTTAATTAAAGGGGGGGGGTCCAGAATGATGTGTTATTATTGTGGGGCCCCTTGCCTGATGTGTCACCTTTGGTAGCGTCCTCCCCGTTGCCACCTGTTTTCCACCTACCGCCTCCCTCTTCCCCTGTCATCTATCCAACTTCCCTCTCTCCATCCACATGGCACCTCCTCAACTCATCGTCCTCTCATCTCCTGCCATGTGTCCCTCTCATTCCCAGTCACCTCCTCTTGTACTCCCGCACTCTATGCTACTTCCTCCTCTATCTTATTCAGACCGCGTGGCATTCCTCAATTGATTTCACAGCTCCCATTTCTTCTTCATCACCTCCACAGTGTTCACACCTTTAACCCCCATCACACCCTCGTCCACATCCTCCATAGGGATCCCTCATAGCAGTCCAGTGAAGTAGTGTCCAAAGAAAGACCGTTCGGCTGATCCATGTGGAACGATTAGGAGACCTCCACGTCCCAGAAGGCAGAGTTGACCGAGGATGTCCCTAGTCCCAAGAATGAATTTATGGCGGTTGTTGTTGGTGGTTGAGCGTCATCTCCACCATAAAGAGGAAGGTCCGGTAAAGGACTAATTGACGTCGAATCACCTATAGAAGGACAGTCTGAAATCTGATGGCATCTGTCATAGGCGCACGATCATCCAGAGTTTGCATGCGCAGATTGTCGGAAGACATGCAGATGCAATGTTTTAATTGCAGTGTCTCATTTTCGCTGTTGTGTTTTGTTTTGAGTATATGTAGGCGTTTTCACCATTTTTGCAGGGGTCGATGGTTGAGCTAGGCTCCCGCTCTGTAAGTTTTATTAAGCGTTGGTCGCTCTGGTTAATGTATAAGGCATTTGAGACTTCTTACTTTATGGATGTCAGCCTCTTTTTCCATCTCTTTGTTTACTATGTTAGAACAACTCAGAATTGGAGGATCCAGTCGAGTTGCATTATTGTAGGATGATGTAGGTTGGATCACTGCAACAGTCGCAACGTTTCTAATCAGTTCTTGTGTTCTCTTAGCGCTAGAATGTCTTGGAATTGGAGGATCCAGTCGAGTCACCCTTCAGCTCCTTGAAACTCTGGACCAAGAGGATCTTGGCTTCTAATTTTTTCTTCCTCAAGCTTCCGAAGGCCGGTTTCCCGAGGCAGTCTTGCTCACCCTTCTCACAAGTCTTCCATCTACCACCCTTTAATCTAATTACTGACGAAAGTTGGATCAAGACCTCCCTTGATTTCTACATACCAGACCCTGGTTCCTTAGTCAATGTTGCTTTCCTGGGTCTATTGCCATTCGACCACCCCCAATTATAAAATCATGACATAAAAACTAATGGGCGTCGGGCTCTGCTCCTGCAAGCAATCCAGGAGTGACTTCTGACACTAACATTTCTGGCACCATTGCTGAGGACGAAGTTGAAAATTTTCCCCGGGATTGAACGACAACGATTAACTGATTTTGAAGGTGCATCAGATATCAGAATTATCAAGATTTCTATTGTGCACCTGGTGACTCCACTGTGGCGACTCCATTGTTTCCACTTCACTATTTCAACTGTGGCTACTATTGGCACACCTAAAAGATAACCCAGAGGAGCTTTCTCGAGAAGGTTTCAGCCGCTTCTTTCTCAGCTTGAGAAGCTTCCTGGGGTAACGACAACGTTAAGATCTGGCCTTTGATGGTGAACAAGACCATGCACATTTGAAGCTGGGAAAATTCTGGCTCAAAGGATTTCTTTCTATGAATTTTCTCAGATAGTTGGTTTTCCTAATGCACTTCCTGATAGAGACATATGGGAAAATTTCCTCCCTGAATTTCACGCAAAGAGTTGGGAGGTACTAGCTGAGCATTTACTGGAATTTCATGAGGTTATTCATCGACTTAATATCATGCATGAAGATGTCCAGATTAAGCTCTTCAGGTATTCATTGAAGGGAGATTCTCTTGAATGGTGTCGGTCTCTTCCCGCTGCAAGCATCCTCTCTTTAACAGGTTTTCATACAACTTTCAATTCATTTTGTAAAGATTATTTTCCAGCTGATTGTTTGTATGAAAACTGTTGTGAGGAGTTTTCTTCGCTTCATGAAGCCTCTGCTGGCTCTGAAGACCAGGTGCATGATGAAGCTTTTACTGTGGAGGAAAGCATTTTCCAGGAAAATATAGAGGTGTTGAATGATATTGCTTGTGTTAGCCCTAGAACAGAAGCATCTGACATTATATCAGATGCCTCTATTCTTTTAGATATTCATAACGATCAACATGCCTCTTGTGTAAATTGTGAGTTTATAGAGCAAATGTGGTCCATGGTAGATGACTCACCTGGATATCGGGTTGAATCAGATGTTCCTAGAAACTCTGCTCATGATGACGAAGACCCTCTCTTTTTAAAAGAGGGGTTAGTTGTGGAAGAGGATTCTTCTCTTTTCCTCCAGGGGGTTTCTCACGATATATTTTTACCTGGGATTAAAGAGAAAAATATTATGTATGAGCAGCCAGGAGTAGCAGGTCCCACTATCCCTAAAACGTAAATTTTTTACGGGATCACTGTTCTGGAGGAGGATCATATCAATGAAGGACACCCCCTTTTTGATGTATATTATAGTGATGATGAGCAGCAAGATTATCCTACATTTGATCACTATAAAGATACTCAAGAGCCAGTCATCAAGAAGAACCACCCCATGGTCCCTATTTATGATGAATATGAATCAGACCTGGGGGAGAGCCAAGAAGAGGAGAAGAAAGAACAAGTGGAACAGGTGACTTCCTGCCCGAAGCCCGCCCATTCACCTATGCGGACTCATGAAGTTCAGCCCTGTAGGAGTAGCTATGGAGCAGAGTAGGCCTACTGCTACCCTTTTCACAGGGTTTTCCACTCATTCTATATTCCTGCCAGTAAGTACATGGAGTGGCATGTCCTTTATGCCTTGGAGCCCCCCTATTCCATATCAACTTCAGCCAGTGAGGAGAAGTTGAAGAGTGTAGCCGTTCTGCTGTCACGGTTACACCATATGCTGGTGATCATCGACAAAAAGAAAGAGATTCCCTTCAGGAAGTTACTTGATTGGCTATGGTGGAAGTCTGCTTTCACCTAGCCCCATGTAAAATGTTTTATTAGTTTAGGATTGTATATAAATAAGATCCTTTGAGCATGTATCTTTATTTTGTTACTTTTATTTTTCGGCTTGTATTTTCAGTAGTGGGATGTTTTGATCCTGACTCCATAGCCCAACAACAAGGCACTGAAGCTGCGGAATGAGTTCTTAGAGCATCACAGGGACGACTCTATCCCCCATGGAGCCTAATGTTAGCGACAATTCTTGTCTTGGGATCGAGAACATCCAGGTCTATAGGTTGCATGAAGAACACCCAAGCATAGCACGTAAAGCCCCATTTCAGGCTAAAAATCAAGTGAGCGGGCAAAATTATGTTGTCAATGGCCCAGATTCGTCCATAGGAGCAGATCGACAGTCGGCGGGAAATCGCGGTTAGCGAAGTTGTGCCGGGATTAGCATGATGGGTAGCGTCCATATACATTCATGAAGGATCTCAACCTTCCATCCAAAAGGACACGTGGTGCGCGATCATGTCATGTCGACATTCAGGGATTCGAGGGGTAAGAGATCCTCATCATTTTACATATCGAAACCCTGAACCCTGAAATGACGATAAGCGCCCTTCAAAGCTGAGCCCACGGTCCTAGCGCCAGGTCATGTTAAGCGATCCCGGGAATGGAGGTAGCCCCCTTCAAATGACAAATCCATCTCGATCATTCATTTGAAGGACACGCAACGCAGATCTGAGCCACAGGTAGGCCTTTCAGGATTTTCATAGTGAAAGCATCGAAGTCATCTCAGCCATCCATCCATCGATGAAACTCGGGTGAATTATACTTAAAGGGGGTATAGATCTGGGTGGCTAGGATCTGCGCACTCAGATCTACGGTCTGGAGCGGATTTTGGAGGCCCCCGCTATTCTACCTTTAACCGGAAGGGGGGGTCCGGAATTGAGTACGCAACTCTCTAACGACCAAGATCGAGGCACCTAAATCAATGACTGAGGCTTCATTCTGGACCCCCCTTGCCTTCCTGTCTTTAATTAAGGGGGGGGGGGTCCAGAATGATGTGTTATTATTGTGGGGCCCCTTGCCTGATGTGTCACCTTTGGTATCGTCCTCCCCGTTGCCACCTGTTTTCCACCTACCGCCTCCCTCTTCCCTTGTCATCTATCCAACTTCCCTCTCTCCATCCACATGGCACCTCCTCAGCTCGTCATCCTCTCGTCTCCTGCCATGTGTCCCTCTCATTCCTAGTCACCTCCTCCTGTACTCCCACACTCCGTGCTCCTTCCTCCCGTGTCTTATTTAGATCGTGTGGCATTCCTCAGCTGATGTCACAACTCCCATTTCTTCTTCATCACCTCTACAGTGTTCACACCTTTAACCCCCATCACACCCTCATCCACATACGCCATAGGGATCCCTCGCAGCAGTCCAGTGAAGTAGCATCCAAAGAAAGACCGTTTGGCTGATCCAGGTGGCACCATTAGGAGACCTCCACGTCCCAGAAGGCAGAGTTGACCAAGAACATCCCTAGTCCCAAGAATGCAGTTATGGTGGTTGTTCCTGGTGGTTGAGTGTCATCTCTGCCATAAAGAGGAAGGTCCGGTAAAGGACTAATTGACATTGACTCACCTATAGAAGGACGGTCTAAAATCTGATGGCGTTTGTCATAGGCGCAGAATCGTCCGGAGTCTGCATGCGCAGACTGTCGGAAGACATGCAGACGCAATGTTTTAATTGCAGTGTCTCATTTTCGCTGATGTGTTTTGTTTTGAGTATATGTAGGCATTTTCGCCATTTTTGCAGGGGTCGATGGTTGAGCTAGGCTCCCTCTCTGTAAGTTTGATTAAGCACTGGTCGCTCTGGTTAATTTATAAGGCATTTGAGACTTCTTACTTTATGGATGTCAACCTCTTTTTCCATATCTTTGTTTACTATGTTAGAATAGCTCAGAATTGGAGGATCCAGTCGAGTTGCGCTGTTGTAGGATGATGTAGGTTGGATCACTGCAACAGTCACATCATTTCTAATCAGTTCTTGTGTTCTCTTAGCGCTGGAATGTCTTGGAATTGGAGGATCCAGTTGATTCACCCTTCAGCTCCTTAAAACTCTGGACCAAGAGGATCTTGGCTTCTGATTTTTTCTTCCTCAAGCTTCTGAAGGTCGGTTTCCCAAGGCAGTCTTGCTCACCCTTCTCACAAGTCTTCCATCTACCACCCTTTAATCTACTTACTAACGGAAGTTGGATCAAGACCTCTATTTCTTTCTACATACCAGACCCTGGTTCCTGAGTCAATGCTGCTTTCCTGGGTCTATTTCCATTCGACCACCCCTAATTATAAAATCGTGACATAAAAACTGTTGGGCGTCGGGCTCTGCTCCTACAAGCAATCCAGGAGTGACTTCTAACGCTAACAACCTCCTTCTATTTGTAGCCAGAGAATTGGGGAGTTGGAGCTTCCCTCAGGTTGTATCCTGAGAAACTAGGGGGTTGGAGCCTCCTTCCAATTGCAGCTGGAAAACAAAGAAATTTGGTGCTTCCAGTGAATGCAATTCTTAAATACATATAAGAAAAATCGTTCCGCGGTTTTCTCCCTATTTTGGTTTCCACGTAAAAACATTGGTGTATTGTGTATGTGTATGAATTCTCATTTGTTCATTGTTTATTTACACTCTGCAACTATTGGATGATAATGCTACATTGATTTAACACTTGTATTTTGTGGTTAAAAATAATTGAATTTCTCTATTACTGATTCACTCCCCCCGCCCTCTCATTAATCCAACAATTGGTATCAGATCGAGATTCCTTCAGGAAACATCTTAACCACTGAAAGGAGATCATGGATTATTCTAAGAATGGAATACCAATGTTTAATTTTCAGAATGGTTTAAAGTATGATATGTGGAGCCGAAGGACAAAAGTATTTTTACAGGCACATGGACATTATATTTGGCTAGCAATTGTTACAGGATATAATAGTTCAAAAAGGGAAAATACTGCAACCAAGAAGGAATGGAAGAAGAATAACAAAATAGCAATGGATTTCATCTAGGAAGGATTACCTAATATGGTAAGAGAAAAGGATGGTAAATGTTCATCAGCCAAATAAATTTGGGATAAGTTACATGACATATATTCTTCACCCATCGCAGATTCAGAAAATGCCAAAGAAGATGCAGACACTAATAAAGAAGAATTCTGTTCACCATGTCAAACAGATTCAAAAGATGAAGAGTACATAATCACCATAGGTATTTTGTTTTTCTTTAATTGTGAAAAACACAGACATCTTGAAATAGAATGAGAAATAAAAACTAATTGAAAAGAAAGACAATTACGAAGTAGAATTGACTAGTTCTTTATATGAACTAAGATAATAAAATAAGTCACTCAAGAAAGAACTGGTGAAACAAAAGGAAAGTGTTCACATTTTTGAAGAATGCCAACATGTCATCGAGAACTTAAGAACTCAGCTAGAAGAAGCCATAAATATTGAAGAAAATCTTGAGTATCAAAAGAAGTATTTGGAAGCCAACATAGCAGTAAAGAAGGAAGAAGCATAAATGAGAGAGAAGATACTGACATATCATCTTAAGGAAATAACTAATTATCTAAACTAGCTTGAGACAAAGTTTGTTCAAGAAGAGAAAACACTTGAAGAAGAAATAATCACATTAAAAATTCAGCATGAAGAAGCGAAAAGAATTGAAGAAGTCATGAAGTCTCAGATAATGAAGAAAGAATAAGATGTTGAGAAGCTTGTAGAAGAATTTTTCACATTGAGAAGTAAAATCGTCAAGATCAACAATAACGTTGAAGAGACATAAACATCCACATCTATTATAGAGAATGAAGAGAAGCACTCTAGGTTGCTAGAAAAGAAGAATGAAGAAAATAGAAAGAGTTATGCAGAAGTACTAAAAGGAAAGAATCATGGTCAACCAAAATATAATAAAACTATTGAAGATACATCTTCAAGAAGACCATCCATATTCAAGACACAAAGAATCTTCAATCATGATCATGATCAGTCAAGGAAAAAATTCATAAGGACTACACCATTAGAAGATCATTCACTCCCAGGTATGCAAATTTATTTTATGGTCATTGTTTTTATTGTACTAATTTTGGACATTGTTAAGAACCAAATATCAATATAGCATAGAAAAACCTTAGAATAAGTACTCAACACCTTTAAAAAGAGATAAATTCATATAATAAGCCTTTTCGAGGGGGAAACCTCCTTATGCCCACACAAATGTACAATTACCAAATGATTCAAAATGAAAATGTCTCCTTGGTATATATAGGAGACTAGGAGGTATAATTACAACTAATGGCCTAAATCTGACATAAATAAAATAACATTACTAATCTAATATGCCCCAATTAAGGGGTAATGAGCCACTATTTAGGGCTTAACATGCCCCTCCCCTTGAGACAAGTGTTGTCCGCAATTCTTGAGTAACTCTAGATGCTTCTGTATAAAAGACTCATCTTCCCAAGTGGAATCTTCAGTCAATAGTTTCCTCCATTTAATGAGATAATTTGAAATGGATCTATTCCTTAGTTGGAAAATTCTTGTGTCAGCGATGGCTTTAGGCTCCAATATGATTTTTCCTTCCTCATCAATTTCTAGCAATATAGTTTGAACTGGGATCTTGTCACCTATAACCTTCTTTAAGCATGAAACATGGAAAACTAGGTGTACTCGTGAATATGCAGGCAACTCCAATTTGTATGCCATAGTACCAATCTTTTGCAACACCTTATAAGGGCTATAATACTTTGGTGATAATTTATTATCCTTCTTGGCTTGCTTGAGGGACATCTGTTTGTATGGTTGTGGTCTTAAAAATACCCAATCCCCTACTTCAAAACTTCTTTCACTACGATGTTGATCTGCTTGTT
>SNQJ01S0004511.1:462610-477134 GCA_010110895.2 Picea sitchensis
TCTTAGTTTTAAAGATTGCCATTCAATTAATGCTCTTTCTTTATAACCCAAAGGATAGAATTGTTTCCTAAGTGCAGAAATGAAACTCTTCCATGATGGAAATACATTACCCACTTGTTGTGTTCCCTTTTGCAGCTTGCTTTTCCACCATATGAGAGCTGTACCTGCAAGTCTCAAAGATGCCAACTTGATTTTTGTGGCCTCATATTTGATCTGTTGCACACTGCAGTATACCTCCATCTGCCTGATCCAATTGTCAAGTTTCTATGCATTTACTTCACCATCATATATGGGCAACTCAAATTTAACATCAAGTTTTAACAATGGCATTTCATTCTTATTCTTATGAACATTTTTCTTTCCATTAGATTTAGAACTTGAACTTGAAGAAGAAGGAGAAGAAGGAGGTGATGATGGAGGTGAAGGAGGAATATGAGGATGATCCTCTTCCTCTTCACTTTTGCCCTTTGAAGATTCACCCAAAACTAGTTTTTTTGGTTCCAAGTAATCCTCGTACAAAACTTTCACCATCTCCGACATAGCAAGGAATGTTTTCCGGAACTCTTTCTCATCCTGAGAAATCCCTTCTTCCGATGCCATCTTCTCATTGTGAGAAGCTCTCTTTCTCAATCCAATTAATGGATTCTTTGCAACAATCTCTCCTTCACCATGCTATAGCTTTTCCCTGGTTAACATGCAAAACTCAAATTCAAACGTCAACTAGCTCTGATACCACTTGATCAGTAGGATCTTTTAATGACTATGGTTGAGTTTTAAATTGCATGTGTTAATTAACCATTTGAGAAACTTAATGAAAGAATGAGGAAATAAGAGGAATTATAACAGCCATATTCACATATGAAGATCTGAAATGAAGTAATAAATAGCAAACCATAACAAGAGGATTGATAACGAAGTTCGGCACAATGTTGCCTACGTCTCCGGGCCTTTGTCTCTGTGGGGGAGGCTTCTTTATTTTTGTTCAAAAGCTCAAAAGTACATTGTAGTAGTGCCAATTGGCTACAATACTGATCTGGTCATGTTATTCCAGATCTCTAGAACCCAACAAAGAAAATGACACGCAAAACGGATGTCCGGAGCTCCCAGAAATGGCCCGGATGCGTCTGCTCCTCAATAGCTTCCCTGAATAAAAATGGCTTTGGCTTGGCTTCCCTTCAGCATAACTCTTCTCTGACTGTCCTCCATGGCCTCAAACAGGCCTGATTTTTATAGATCTAAAGTTGGTTATCCATCCCCAACTTGCTCCCAAAATTTGGGCTCCAAAAATTCCCAATATCTCCCAAAAATGGAGAAAATCCATTAATACAGGCATAATATCAAATAAAAATCAGAACTATAGAAAAAAAAACCCAAAATTTGTATAATAATAGGGGATAAGCCCCCTTTGTCTGGCGTGTGCCCCCTTGGCAGGGTCATATGGGGCCATGTGGCCGAGCGCTAGCCCCTCGGGCTATGCGCTGGCCCTCTTCCCAAACTTTGTGGTCATGTGTTAATGGCATTTAAACCGTGGGCTAAATACGCGCCCCCACTGCTGGCTATAGCCCTGGTCGTATGCGCCTTTAGTGGAGGTGGTTACATGGTGGCGCGGGGGCCAGGGGTTGGCCCTTATCCGAACTTCCGCATGTGGTTCCCACGCCCTCGAGTGTATGGGGTTTATGCAACCACGGGCTGGGGATTATCCCCAGCCCCCTCCTTTTTGCGCCATATTACAACATTCACTTTAAATAATTAATGTTTGGTTTACATACACAAGCTTCACACATGGCGCGTTGGTGGTTGGGACTTTACCAAAGACTTTTCCCTTACAATCAGGTCGCGGGGTCGAACCCCATGATATTCATAACATTTTACTAAACATAGTAACCAATGATGGGGTGCCACGTGGCAGCGCATGCCTGGGCCACGTGGCACCACCCCATTTGCCTACTGCATGCCATGTGTCAATCGACAGTTGGTCCACCATCAACTGCATGAACCATTGTGTCTCTGCCACATGTCCTCTCTAGAAGCTGCCACATCATCTCCTGCACAGTCAGCATGTTGATGTCATGCTGACATCAGCATTGAATTTTTGACCAGTTGACCTTTGACTTTTTACCTGTTTGGGCGTTCGGACAGAATGCGATATATTTCGCATACGAAGCCTATTTGACGAAGTAAATATATGGTCGGAATCAAGAAGACGAGACGGATGCAATGGCGCTAGTTTCGTCGGATTCTGAGCACTTTCATTTTTGAGCCTTTTTGAGCCCTGTCAGGCTTCTGGATCCGATTCTGGATCACTTCAATTTTTAAGCCTTCATTTTCCTCATCCTTTTCTGCAATCATTTTAGTTAGATCTTCTCTAGTCACTCTAGCCTCTTCTATTTTAAGTTTTAAGTCAACTACCATGATTTCAGTGCTCTCAAACAAACCATTTGATTTTTGTAATTCAAATTCTAGATTCTCAATTTCTCTTTTAAAATGTTTGCATTCCCTTCTTACTTTTCTTAATTCAATTAAAGCACTTACCAATTCGGCTTCTAGATAAACTTCACCTTCTTCTTATTCACCAGACTGATCATCCTATTTTTCCATAGCCATAAAATTTGTACATATGAACTGTCATCACTCTCACCAGATTCTGAAATATCACTGTCATCTTTTATACACAGGCTTTTATTTTTATAAGTTTTTCTTTGAAAAAACTTCTTATGCCTATTCTTGAATTCCTTAGGTTTTCTATCACTGTATTCTTCATTATCAGTATGCTTATTGTAAGGGAACTTAGATGAAAAATGTCCTATTCTACCACAACCAAAGCATTTCAAAGGAAGCTTACCTTTATACTTGTCAATACCTCTTTTCATATTTTTAACAAAATTTTCTTCTTTCACATCACCTTCTGACTCCTCATGACTATTGATTTCTGCTTCAAACTTTTTCTTATCTTTCCATGCTACCTTGAAAGATGCTTCTTTCCTGAAAGAATTCTCACCATAGGTTCTCATCTTATATGTTGTTAGTATTCCATGTAATTCATCCATTTCTAAAGTACCAAGATCTGTTCTTTCTTCTAATGCAGATATTTTTGAATCAAATCTTGCAGGAAGTGATCTAAGTACCTTTTTCACAATAATATTATTATTAAATTGTTTCTCCTAGACCTCTCACGGTATTAAGAACTTCATCAATATGAAGAAAGTAGGTAGCTATATCTTTGGATTCTTCCATTTTAAGGCTTTCAAATTGACTTCTATATGATTGTAGCTTAACACTCTTTACCTTAGTGTCTCCTTCATATGCATTTTTCAATTTATCCCATATTTATTTTGTTGAATCACAATGCATAACTTTAACAAATTCTGACCCTGCTAGACCTCCTAGTATTGCATACATAGTGACGCAGGTGTTGGCTACCTCCTCCGACAAACTCCTCGCCCGCTCACAGGATCGTTCAAAAATCCACTTCTGCTGAGCTGAAGCGGCTCCTTGGATTCCCCCGTGGAATCTCTCTTCGAAAATCTGACCCACAGGTCTTTTCTTCTTCCTCCACACGGCCTTATGCACCTAACCATGGTTGTCCCCGACTCAGTTCGGGGTTTCGGGCTTCCTGCTGTCGAGAGTCACAGTCCTCTCGATTACCCGATCACCGATGAGCTCCTTTTCATCGATGCGCACCCCTCTACCTTAGCTTTTGGTCCATGTGACCTACCCGTATATGACCGCAGTCATACTCTTCATCGGGGATTTCAAGACTTTCGATGTCCCCTTTCCTTCGACCTTGGGAACTCTGATTTCCTGATAACCAATATGTCGACGATCGCTCGATCTCCACCATGTGCCCTTTGCCAATGAACGGCTCTGATCTTGTCAGGATTTCGAGACTTGGAATGTCTCGATTCTCTTACCCTCAAGAATCCCGATTTCCCGATGGTTGCTTTCTCGATGGCTAAACCTCGTGCAGCTCCTGTCCAATCTTACGGTTGTCAGGTACCTGCTCCAGATCTGATGGCTCAGATCACTTCTTTTGTGCTCATCTGATGACTTAAACTCTGCGTAACTTCTCCTGATCCAACAACTTACGGGATTTCTGAGTGAGATTTGATGGCTGACGGTCTCCTCCTGAGCTCCTGAACACTTTCTTCCCAACCCTGGGAGAATTTCAAATAATCTAGAAGGCCTTGACCTTCGTCTGGTTGCTCCTGTGAACTGCTTCACCTGAGCTTCGCTACGCGTATGAGAACGTTGGCCCTCCTGATCTTTTATCTTTGAATCCTTGGAGGATCCTTCAACTTCTACACTCCTTGCAGAGTCTCCTCATGCACACGTTGGTGCTGTCCTTCTTGAGCTTCTACAAATGCTCATACCCCTAAGGGATTTGATCTTTCTTCTCCCACAGATGAAGAATATTTATATACCTTCCTGGCTCTCTTTGTTTGCTCAAGCAACCTCTTGTTGATTCTCTCTGGGTGTTCAACAACCCAGTGAAGATCCTTCAATGGATTCTTCCTCTCTTCTAGAACTCAAAGAGTCTCTTTTTTCTTGTGCCTATATGCACACTTACTCGATGCCCTCCTGGCGGAATATCTTCTCCATAGAACGTTCAGTAGTTCTGTCTTCTTTCGTGCACTCCTTGCACTTTCTTGATGCCCTCCTTGCAGAGATCTATAGAACCCTCAATGATTATGTTTTCTTATTCACACTCTCAACAGAGTTCTTCCTCAAATGCACCGCAACGCATATGCTCAATGCCCACCTGGCAGAGCTCTCAGAATCCTCAGTGATTCTGTCTCTTCTGAACTCACAATAGAGTTCTATCGCACTGCACCTTGTGCCTGTGCTCAATTCCCACTTGGCAGAGCCTTTACAGAATCCACAACAGAATTCTGTCTGCAACTGTGTCTCTCATACACAGCCTTGCCTCCAAGGTATTCAACAACCTTGAGGTCTTCACTCCTCTGAGTTGTTTATTCTAGCTCTTGTGCCTCAACACGCCTTTGTATGAACCCCGCAGTGTTCAGAAGTGCATCCTCAGTGCACCGGTATTCAGAGACCACAGTACTTTGTCATGCCCTCCTGGCATGAAACCTCAAAGACCTTCACCCTGAAATAAAACACACTCTTGCAAATGCCTAACATACATCTACAACATACATAAAGAACACACACAGACATCCATTCAACACAGAAATGCAGGAAAAAATGCTCTGTTATATTAACAATTGCAAATGCCTATAATTACAAGGTGTTCTCGAGCTCTCTCCGGCTCTCCTCAACTCTCTTCTAACTCCCCTACTTCACTAACTAAAAAATGAGACCTAAAAATCTCTTTTACCTGAGGGGCTCATCGAGCGCTTCCCTCCAGGTCTACCTACTCTATTCAATTACAATAAATGGTTGTCTAGTCTAGAATCTAGATCTAGATCTCAGCCAATCTAACATTCAAGCTGATCTTATCTATAGCCTGCACAAAGGCACGGCTTCCATGGCTCACCAGCCTAAGCATTAATTACATTCAATTTCAAATTCAAATGAGGTTGCGCCTCTCTCTTAATCTTTGAATGCACACGCTCGACGTGGCTGGATGGCTGGCTGGCTGACATGGAGAGATGCTCCTGCATCAAAATCCTCAGCTGCAAAATCATGAGCTCCTGCTCATGTTCTTCCCCTCTAAGAGGTTGGAAATCCTCCTGGATCCCAAACAAATATCTGGAGCTTCCCATCTGCTCCATTCGGTTGTTGTTGTTGCTTCTGCTATGCCGCTTCTGCTGCTTCTTTTCTGCCCAGCCTCTCCTCGCTGGTAGTCTCTGCTGACCCTAACATCAACCTTATGATCTCTTCTATCACCTCGTCCAGATGCTCCAATGGCTGGTCCTGCTCATGCAGTCTCCTCAGCTACAAAATTTTTCTGCAATTGGGCAGATCGCTATGATCTCCCATGCCATCCTCTTCATCTTCATCTGTGGCCTCAAGTTGCCACTCTGCTGCAGACTTCAATTCTATAGTCTCCTCCTAACTGACTTTCTGTTTAGTCACCTTCCCTGACAACTCAACTTTTGCCAGTTCTCTTGTTGGCCCTGGATTGTTCAACCAATCCTCCAGCATCTCTAGCTCCATCTCCCATGGAGTATTAAATATTCCTGTCGGCTCTTTGGCTTCCTTCGCTGCTAGCTTCAGTGCTACAGCTTCTTGCTTTTTAGCTCCCTGGCTGAAATTATTGAGCCATTCCTCAGAATGCTCACTCTCTTTTCCTTCTTGGGAAGCTTCCAAAACCTGCTCCAATTCCTCCATGACAGTCATCGTCAGCTGTGAATGTTCTGCTGTTGCACCATCTGCAACACAAATTTCTGCCTCCTCCTAGGCACATGGTAGGAATATCCCAATTCCCCCAATCATTAGAAGATCATCCTGATCTTTTACCTCTGTGAGCTGCATTTGTTGATCCAAATTCACCTTTGAGCTCACTTGCTCTGTCAGCTCCCTTAGCTGATTCCAACTCACTTCTGAGTTTATGAGACCCACAGATAGTCTCATCTGCTCATCCCTGCAAACCTGGAAATATGGGATGCTTTCGCTGTCTTCCTGGCAGTCTTCGAGATCCCGCAACGATCTCCTTTCATTGCCCAACTGAAAATGTGAAATTCTCTGGATGTCCTCCTGACAGTCTTTGAGATCCCGCAGTGATCTCAATCTGTTGCCCTCTTGGCAAATGGGAATTTCTACTTCCCTTCCCTCCTAGCAATGTTTGAGATCCTCAACTGATCCCAATTCATCCTCTTCATCATCGAGACCTCTCCCAGTCTCTGGTTTACATACCTCAACCGTCTTGTTAACAACCTCCACTATCTTCAGATCATCATTTCCTTGACTGGTCATTTTTCTTTTGGCTTCTTTCATGGGCCATTCACACACCCATCTCGGCTCCTTATCCTGTCGTATATTCAATTCGAGCCTCGCCATTTCTCTTTTTATATATGTGAGCTCTTCATCCATGTCCTCTTGGCTCCATAGCTCTCTCCTCCCATCATACCTACGGCCTTCAGTAGCCATCTTGCTGCCTCTATTTTCCTTCCTGGAAAATCTACTGTTGTCACTCTACATCTTGAGTGTATCCATCTTCATCTTACAGTCCTGTTGACTGTCTATGGATTGCTTCCTATCTGCAAACAAGTCCTTACAGATTCCTCAACAAATCTGTCTTCCTTCTGCTCTCCTCTCGCTTCACCTGAAATATACAGATGAAGTTCCCACTTTGATACCACTTGACGTGTATCAGAGTATTCTCTTCCTCTTCCTGCCTGAAATCTACAAGCAAGATTCAAGATCTGATACCACTTGACGCAGGTGTTGGCTACCTCCTCCTACAAACTCCTCACCTGCTCACAGGATCATTCAAAAATCCACTTCTGCTGAGACGAAGCGGCTCCTTGGATTCCCCCGTGGAATCTCTCTTTGAAAATCTGACCCACAGGTCTTTTCTTCTTCCTCAACATGGCCTTCTGCACCTAACTGTGGTTGTCCCAGACTTAGTTCGAGGTTTCAGGCTTCCTCCTGTCGAGAGTCACAGTCCTCTCGATTCCCCGATCACCGATGAGCTCCTTTTCACTGATGCGCACCCCTCTACCTTAGCTTTTGGTCCATGTGACCTACCCGTTTATGACCGCAGTCATGCTCTTCATCGGGGATTTTGATACTTTCGATGTCCCATTTCCTTTGACCTTGGGAACTCCAATTCCCCGATAACCAATATGCCGACAATTGCTCGATCTCCGCCACGTTCCCTTTGCCAACGGATGGCTCTGATCTCGTCGAGATTTCGAGACTTGGAATGTCTCGATTCTCTTTCCCTTGAGAATCCCGATTTCCCGATGGCTGCTATCTCGATGGCTAAACCTCGTGCAACTCCTATCCAATCTGACAGCTGTCGGGTACCTGCTCCAGATCTGACAGCTCAAATCACTTCTTCCACGCTCCTCCGACGACTTAAACTTTGTGCAACTTCTCCCGATCCAATGACTTACGGGATTTCTGAGTGAGATCCAACGACTGACGGTCTCCTTCTGAGCTCCTGCGCACTTTCTTCCCAACCCTGGGAGAATTTCAAATAATCCAGAAGGACTTGACCTTCGTCTGGTTTCTCCTGTGAACTCCTTCACGTGATCTTTGCTGCGCGTATGAGAACGCTGGCCCTCTTGAGCTTTTATCTTTGAATCCTTGGAGGATCCTTCAACTTATGCACTCCTTGCAAAGTCTCCTCATGCACACGCTGGTGCTATCCTTCCTGAGCTTCTACAAATGCTCAGACCCCTAAGGGATTTAATCTTTCTTCTCCCACAGATGAAGAATGTTTAGATACCTTCCTGGCTCTCTTTGTTTGCTCAAGCAACCTCTTGCTGAGTCTCTCTGGGTGTTCAACAACCCAGTGAAGATCCTTCAGTGGATTCTTCCTCTCTTCCAGAACTCAAAGAGTCTCTTTCTTCTTGTGCCTATCTACACACTTACTCGACGCCCTCCTGGCAGAATATCTTCTCCACAGAACGTTCGTGCACTCCTTGCACTTGCTCGATGCCCTCCTGGAAGAGCTCTACAGAACCCTCAATGATTATGTTTTCTTCTTCACACTCTCATTAGAGTTCTTCCTCAAATGCACCACAGTGCATATGCTCAATGCCCACCTGGCAGAGATCTCAGAATCCTCAGTGATTCTGTCTCTTCTGAACTCACAATAGATTTCTATCCCACTGCACCTTGTGCCTGTGCTTAATTCCCACTTGGAAGAGCCTTTACAGAATCCACAACAGAATTCTGTCTACAACTGTGTCTCTCATACACAGCCTTGCCTCCAAGGTATTCAACAACCTTGAGGTATTCACTCCTCTGAGTTGTTGATTCCAACTCTTGTGCCTCAACACGCCTTTGTCTAAACTCCGCAGTGTTCAGAAGTGCATCCTCAGTGCACCGGTATTCAGAGACCGCAGTACTCTATCATGCCCTCCTGGCATGAAAACTCAAATACCTTCACCCTGAAATCAAACACACTCCTGCAAATTCCTAACATACATCTACAACATACATAAAGAACACACACATACATCCATTCAACACAGAAATGTAGGAAAAACTGCTCTGTTATATTAACAATGGCAAATGCCTGTAATTACAAGGTGTTCTCGAGCTCTCTCCGGCTCTCCTCAACTCTCTTCTAACTCCCCTACTTCACTAACTCAAAAATGAGACCTAAAAATCTCTTTTACCTGAGGGGCTCATCGAGCGCTTCCCTCCAGGTCTACCTACTCTATTCAATTACAATAAATGTTTGTCTAGTCCAGCATTTGGATCTAGATCTCAACCGATCTAGCATTCAAGTCGATCTTATCTACAACCTGCACAAAGGAACGGCTTCCATGGCTCACCAGCCTAAGAATTAATTACATTCAATTTCAAATTTAAATGAGGTTGTGCCTCTCTCTTCAGCTTTGAATTCACGCAATCGACGTGGCTGGCTGGCTGCCTGGCTAGCTGACGTGGAGAGATGCTCCTACATCACATAGCTTTGGAATTACTCTCATAGAGTCTCTTACCTATAGCATCTATTGGAATCGTTGTTGGGACTTTATATTCATTTACTACAGCTTGCCAGATATCTACTCCTTGAGTTTGTAAAAACGACTTCATCCTGATACTCAAAAAAACATAATTATGACCATCAAACAAAGGCAATCCATGTTTTGTAAATTCTGACTTCTTATCCATTATGAATGATCAAAAACTTCCAGTGGTTAAACTGATATCTTGAAGTAACCTGCTCTGATACCAATTGTTGTACAAAATAAGTCAACTANTGAATTAGTTGTATAAAATTTGTTTCATTTTATATGAAGATTACTTATTAATCAATAAATCATGTCTTTAACATTTAACTTGTAGTAATACATTTAACCAATAAATATACAATCACATAAATGAAACAATGACACAGTGATTTTTCATGAGGAAACCCAAAAGGGAAAAACCTCTTCTTCTTATGAATGAAAGGCAAACTCCAACTCCTCTTTACATTCTTATTTTATCTGAGTTACAACCCAGATGTAGCTGCTACCTCTGTTTCTTCAAAACCTACTGAATAGAAGCTACAACTCCCAGATGTACAAGCACCAACTTGTACCAGAAACTTTTACAGTCTCCCCTTGCTCCTCCCTACCACCCTGGAATCATTCTCTGTCACAAAGAACCTGCAAACCAACTCTTTATCTTCTCTGTCAAACAATAAGCATTCAAATCCTCTCTGCACAATTCATTCTTGACCAGACCACTTAGATTTTCAATTTGTGTATGTGTCTTCCCTTCTTTGTCTTTTCTCTTCCTCAAATTTTACAGATCCATATATTTCCCATAATCCTCTCTCACCTTTTACTTTTCTTACAACGATCACTTTATATGTCTTCCTGTATCATCAACGTGTACAATCGAACCCTCAGGCTTCAAAGATTCAGTTACAATCACTGAATAACTTCCTTACAGTGATTATTATTGGCCAAGGCATCAAGGCGAACAATATCCACATGATTAGTTTAAATATTTAACCAACACCGTTCGATGAGCATACACATGTTTTTCGGCGTTTTGACACTTCTGTGATGAAGTGTTTCGATACTCCAAGTCCCGATCCCCGACATTTCGACATTTTTCATTTTGGTGTTTCAACATTTCTTGTGATGAAGTTTTTCAACATTCCAAGTCACGAACCCCAAAATCTTCACCAAAAATGTTTTTCAGCATTTTCGCATTTCGGCGTTTCGGCATATCGACATTTCTCATTTCACGATTTCGACATTTCGGTATTTTTGTGGTGAAGTTTCTTGACGCTCCATGTCGTAATCATTGAAACTAAAAAATGGAGCTTGGTTGCACTAGCTCCTTCCTCGAGCCTTCGTCGATGTGACCATAGGTTATGACTAGGGGCCAATTCTGAACACGCATTTTGCATTTTGTGTTTCAGGGATTCTATGAAGAGTCGTCTCGACTCTCCATGTCCCAAACTCCAAAATGGAGCTTGTCTCTTTGAGATCTTCTCTACAGCTCTTCAATGATGTTACCACCAGTGGTGGCCAAGCGCTTATCCATAAAGTTCTTTCACGATTTCCCATTTCGGCATTTTTCATTTCGGAACTTCAGGACTCCTGTAATGAAGAGTCTCAACTCTTGACTCCTCCAACTCCTAGTATCTGAAACTCTGAAATGGAGTCAGATCAACGGTCCACGATCTCCCTATGATCAATGACTTAGATTAATTCATGGTTTCGGTATTTCAACATTCAGGACTTCGTGATGTTGAAGTTTTTGCTTACCATGAAAAAATACTGAAATAGAAAATCCTAGAATCCTGAAATACAAACTCCCGGGTTCTTCGTAGTTTCGCATTTCGGTATGTCGAGAGGCATGTTGATCTCCGAATTTGGAACCACCATGCCTGTGCAAACTGATCCACGCCTGCCCCTTTAACATTTTTAAAGTTTGACATTAATGACCAAAACCTGATCCAAACATGTCCCTTTAGCATTTTTAAAGTTTGACATTAATCACAAAAACAAGTTCTGTGTAAATTGTGCAAATTGCAATTCTTGCCAACAGAGATAGCACAGAGAAAGGCCACAACATCTTCATCCTTCCTTGAGAGTGCATCTGCCATAACATTTTTCTTCCCTTTTTTATAAATGATTTCAAAATCATAACCCAATATCTTTGGTACCCATTTTTGTTGTTCTTCTGAAGATAGTCTTTGTTCCAAGAAGTATTTAAGACTATCATGATCTGTTTTGACCTTGAAGTGCCTACCTACTAGGTAAGGACACCATTTCTTCAATTCATGTAGTATTGTCATCATTTCTTTCTCATAAATGGGTTTGTGTAAGTCCTTTCCCTTGAGTGGTCGACTTTCAAAATCCAGGGGACTTCCTTATTGCATTAGGACAACACCAATTCCATTTCCTGAGGCATCACATTCCACAATAAAGGTTTTTGTAAAGTCTGGAGTGGTCAAAATAGGATCTTTTCACATCACCTCTTTAAGTTGTTCAAAAGCTTTAGTTGCATCTGGAGTCCATGAAAATGCATCCTTCTTAGTTAGTGCCATTAAAGGTGCTTCTATTCTTCCATAGTGTCGCACAAACTTGCGGTAGTAACCTGTCAAACCCAAAAATCCTCTAAGATTCTTTAATGTTTTGGGAATCAGCCAGTCCATCATGGCCTTAATCTTGTTAGGGTCTACCTTGACACCTTCATGAGATATAATATGACCCAAATACTCTACCACCTTTACTCCAAAGAAACATTTGGATGGTTTGGCATATAGTTGTTGCTCCTTTAGTAGTTGTAGCACCTTGTCAACATGTTGCACATGATCCTCCCAAGACTTGTTATAGATTAGTATATCATTAAAAAATAATAACACAATTTTCGAAGGAAGGGCTTGAAAATGGAATTCATCAACCATTGGAATTTGGAAGGTGCATTTATAAGGCCAAAAGGCATGACAAAAAATTCATAATGGCCTTCATGAGTTCGGAATGTTGTTTTTGGGGTATCTTCTTCCTTCATTCTAATCTGATGATACCCTGAACGAAGATCCAAATTTGTGAAATAGATTGCTCCATGTAGTTCATATAACAATTCATCAATGAAGGGAATGGGAAACTTATCTTTAATAGTGATCTTGTTGAGCTCTCTATAATTTGGACACATACGCCATGAGCCATCTTTATTGAATACCATTACCATCGGTGCAGAGTAAGAACTTTGGCTAGGTCTAATAATGCCAACATCTAACATTTCTTCAACCATGCGCTCAATTTCACTCTTCTAGGCATAAGGGTATATGTATGGCTTGATATTAGGAGGAATACTCCCAGGAATTAGGTGAATATCATGATCATGATTTCGAGTGGGTGGAAGACCTTTGGGAATATCTTCAAATACTTTGGAATGCTTATCAATGATCCCTTTGAGATCTAGAGGAATATATGGCTTAGATGTTTGAACATATAGTGAGCATAGTTGTGCAATAACACCTTGATGCCCCTTTTTCAATAATTTTGTCATGCCATTAGATCTTATGACCTTACCAAGTTTTCTTGTGATACCTCTTAACTCAATTTATTTTCCTTCAAATGAAAATTTCATGAAAAGTTCTTGAAAATTAAAAGCCACTATTCTTAATGATTGTAACCATTGGATTCCTAGTACAACATCAGCACCACCCATGGGCATAGCAATCATTGAACTATTCATTACATATTCCCCCATAGTAAGATTGATCTTATTTCATTTTCCTGAGCAATTGATAGTTCCTCCATCTTCAATCAATACTTGAAACTCTGGTGCTAGATATACAAAGCAATTGAGATCTTTGGATAATTTATAGTGAATGAAATTATGAGTACTTCCAGAATCAATTAGGACTATTACCTTTTCATTTTTGATATATCTTTCGATCTTGAGGGTTTGAGGAGTGCTAATTCCAGCCAATGCATTACACTATATAGTGGGAGTCAACTCTTCATATGAAATTGATTCTGCGTTTTCATCTTGAGATGGTTCTTGTTCATGTTCTTGTTCTTCTTCCTCTTCACAATCTATGTAGAATAATTTCTTCTCACCACACTTATGTCCCTTACTATACTTGCTATCACAATTAAAGAATAAACCTTTTTCTTTTCTTTCCTCCAATTGTTGAGGTGTCAACCTTTTAGTTTGAGGTGTTTTAGAAGAAGGAGCATTATGCTCTCTATAGATGTTAGGATTGGTCCTTCTACTAGCCATAGCCATATTTTTACTTTCAACATTTCTTGCCATGCTAAATGCGTTCTCCAATGATTTGGGTTCCCAAAGGAGAACCTCATGTTGAATGTTATCTCTTAAAGTTCCTATGAATAAATCAATCAAGTGCTCATCTGAAATATATATTACCTTTATATTCAATCTTTGGAAGTTCTCAATCTGCTCTGTAACTGAACCCTTTTGCTTGAGATTTATCAATTGGCTAAAGAAGGTATTGCTCCTTGTATCCTGATAGTGTACTATCATTTCTTCCATGAAAATTGTCCAAGTGACGAGTGATTTGTGAGAACATAGCCATCTATACCATACAAATTGATTGGGTTCTAAATATAAAGAAGCAATTCGTACCTTTTGTGTATGTGGCACATTATGTATCTCAAATAATTGCTCCATCTGAAGTATCCATGTGATAGGGTCCTTGCCATCAAACTTCCTCATATCGATCTTAGGAACGTGGTTCGTCTTCAACCCAAAGTTAGAGTTTCTCCATTCTTGATTCACCTTCCTTGTGTTCTCATCATGAATTTCATGGGATACATTTTCACTTTCAGGTGCCCTCTCTATTACAATTTATTTCAATCCTTCCATGAAACCATCCATCTTTGCCTCCAACTTAGCTTCCATCTCTTGTAGTTCATCTTTTGTTACTATCTTATTTTGTAAATCATTTATGTCCCTACGCATT